>JAMRYI010000527.1:0-115674 GCA_029231635.1 Ditylenchus weischeri
AAAAGTGCATTGATTCAGGGAGTGATCCGTTGAACTACTGGAAGGTATTTTATTTGATTCAGTATTTGATTTTGTAAACTTATGGAACCATTGTTTAGGATAACGAGAAGACATTTCCAATCTTGGCCGAAATTGCGCGTCGATATCTCTCAGCTCTTGCCACAAGCCAGTCTAGTGAGCAGCCAGAGACGTCTACAACTACAGAAGATCCAATTTGATGCCCGAAGAGCAGAAAGCAGAGCAATTGATATTTCTAAAAAGGAATCTGCCCTTCCTGAAATACTCGTATTAAATTGTCTCCGTGTTGTTATCCATGGGTTGGAAATAAAAAAAAATCCTTAGGAATGGTACTGTAGATAGCTCTGGGAGGCTGCGCGATTTTTTGGGTTTATTATATATCGTTCGCCAAATTTTAAGGTAAAATATCGTTAGGATATATCGTTCCCAAAATTCATATCGTATATGTTATATCGATCGTTGAAAATTTGTCCCAAAAATATCGTATTGTTATATCGTTCAAGGGAAAATCACGGTCTCTAATGCCAACGCAAAAATGCCAACAGATATTTGGACAGCAAGAGCTTTGGTTGTCCGTCCAGTCTTCCCTTTGACCTGTTAACTATCGAAAACTGGCTTTTCGAGATGCTCGAACCATCAAAATAGTCTGCATTGTTTTCTAGGTGTTCTGTTAAGTGAATAAGTTTCTTTTTCTATTAGCTTCTCGCACTAAATTCCTTTCTGTAAATTTAGCGTAAAATAGGCCTTCATCGAAGCGTATAAAGCACGGTCTACAACAATTTGCACCTATCAAGTTCCCCAAAACAAGATATCAATCGGCATTCCTCTTATCTCATGCCTATCTTATAGAGCGGTAGCACTAACTAAGTATTTCTCAAAGCGAATCGTTTTGTATCGAGTGTGTGTCGCTCTTTAGAGAAAATACGGTAAGTAAAGTTGCTCGTAGTGCTCGGTCACTTGAACTTTGACTTAATTTACGTATACCAAAGAGTTTTTAATCTCTGATCTTGCGATAAGACAATAAACCCAGCACGCTGTTGAACAGCAAAAACTATGAGTAATCAAAAGTTCACTGTCAACTCGATTCAATTAGAATCCTAAAAGGTATTCTTTTCGAGCTAAACCTCTGCGGAGTGTTTGGTCAAATTTTGGATAGCTGGGCCTCTGGCCCGGTGCTATATTCTGTGGTTGTGTCACGTGGTTAAGTTTGGTGCTTCTTTTTTTTAAGATTATCTGCAACGATTGTAAGTTGTAGACGAACTTGCCCCTGCAGGGGTTGCTAGGTTTGTTGATTACAACAAAACTACAGTTGAATCTCGGTTTAACGACATCAGCTCTGACACCCTTTCGGTTTAACGACACCCGAAAAGTTGTTTCTCCAAGTGGCTTTCAAACTTTTTTTTCATTTTCAGTTTTTTGTCGTTAAATCGAGGTTCGACTGTATTTCCAAAAGCAAAGCTACGTAAAAGTTTGGATTTCACCGCTTGTGTAGTCAAAATATTCAAGAAAGTATACATTATTAGGTTATGAACCCAAAAATAGGTTGCTTTTGTTGAATTTAAATAAAAAATATCCACACTATACAATATTTTATGAAATCAGTTTATTCCAAAAATTAAAAATGTTTTTGGCTTACAACACCCGAGATTCCCAGGACGTCTCCGATCCAAGTACTAGTCGAGCCCAACGTTGCTTGACATTGCCAGATCGGACGGGATGGCGTACTTTCAACGTGGTATGGTCGTAAGCGAGGAGAAGGGAGGAAGACTGAGACATATATTCTCTTCTATGCTCTATTTCTGTGTCTACTTCTCATTGAATAACTAGGCGGCGCACACCATTTCTTTATTGCATTGCACTTTAGAGAAAAAGGTGTTGCAAGCTAACTTTTTTGGTTTAATTACCCAAATTTGAGGTACTTGAATGTTTCCGCCCAAATAAGCGGTGGAATTGGCAAATTTTGGAAAGCATTGTCCTTAGAGGCAGTGCATATATTTTTTCAAATAACCAAAACATATTCCTATCATAGATCGACTCCAATGGAGATAGAAAGTCGATCGAAGGTTGGAAGTTGTGGGTCGGTAGTTCGATTCTAAATTTTATATCGGAAGCGTATTTTTATATATTTTTTAAAAAACCAAAATTAAAAATTTCTTCAATCAAACTTAGCCTATTTTGGTTATAGAAGAATTCGAATGTTACTGCAAAATAATTGGTTGGCATGTGGCGTATTTTCTTTGATAGAGCGGTAGCACAAACTATTCCTCAAAGCAAAACTAACCATTTTGAATCAAGTGCGTGTGGTGCTCTATTAGAGAAAATACGGTAAGTATCATGATATAGTTGCTCGTAGTGTTTGGTCACTTGAAGTTCGAGTCAATATAGCAAAGAGTATTTTAGTCTCTTATCTTTCGATAAGACATCAAACCCAGCAAGTTATGGAACAGCAAAAACTATGAATATTCAAAAGTTCACGGCATTCCTCATACCTCCGTTGTAAGCGCCCTATTACCGAGAGTTCTAATGGACTTTTTGCGATGATTGTAAGCTCAAACTGTACTTCTGTTGTAAGGGTGTCGAGCGCTTGTCATAAGTTGACCCGAACATAACTATTTTTTAATTAAAAGCGAATCTTTGTGAAACTTTTGATTGTACCGCTGATGTAGTCAAAAAACCCAAGCAGGTGAAAGTGGTGGAGACAGTTCGTGGTGGACAGTTCGTGGTTGTTTTTTGAATGGACAGTTCATTTTAGTCTCTTATCTTTCGGGGACTTCCCTCCGGATGTATATCGAAGTAGCACCTGAATTCGTTTAGGCTCCTCAATGAAAAATTTTAGGATTCGCAAATGTCTGTGAAAATTCGCGAATGTTGTAGCCTTTCGAAATTATAACTATTCTCTATTACCAAGGTGTAGTCTTGTAAGAAGTGCCTACTTTAAAAAGTCAATAGCTGACGGTTGAGCCCTCGCTTGATCCTTATAAAATCAGAAATCATACACTATTAGTTATTAGTACCTTGCGTAGATAAAAAATTCCAGAATAAAAACACGCAAATATTTTTTATTTAGATATTTATGGAAATTTCTAGAAACCTTTCACGCGTTAGTCATTTTTTTGTTTTGTTCGTAAACTTTTTTACAGCAATAAAGTCAAATTGTAAATAAGATCCTACACAAAAAATTTTCGATTTTATGCGTGTAAAATTGTTTTCAATCTTAGAACTTATCTTTACTAATTTTATCATTACCTATGCTTCCAACTCTTAATTTATTTATTCACCTATTGCTTAGTCCTGCAACGAAGTGCTTGATGGTGAAGTGTATGGTGACGTCTATTTAAAGGGGACCACCACTTAGACTGCCAGTCTATACTCCTCCTAAAGCTGACGTTCAACTGTTGGCACCACTAGCATATATTCGTGGAATCTCTACAATTGATCATCCTAGTTCTACTAATTTGCCTAAATAGTCAGTGCGAGAAGTGATGGCTATTCCGTTTTTTGGTTTCCAGATGGATCGCAAGCTTCTGCTCATGATATTCACGTGTCTTTGTCTGGCCAACTTTTTCGCTGTTTCAGGTGAATTTTGTGATATTAAGATGGCATTAAGATGGCAGACGATCCTTGTTTAGCAATTAAGGCTAGAGAATATCACTGACATTATCCACGGCATGTATAGTTTTTTAGTAAGTGTTGAATCTATAGACGTCAAAACTACGCACGAACTTTCACAAAATACATCAAAATTGTGATCTATTTAACGCTTGGTCACTTTCTGTTTGGCACTCAAAAAAAGAGTCCTGTGTGAGTGTCAAGCAAATCAAAATTTTGCTTTATTTTGTGAAAACTCGTGCATAGTCTTGGTGTCTACGGATTGGGCATTTACTGGCGAAGTTATTGAAAGCCTATAGTCCGGCTAGCACACCGCCCCCCCCCCTGGGTACGCCTATGGAAACAGCACTACCCCTACCAACCCTATTTCAAAAAAAAAGGATAAAGGAAACATAGAAAATTTTTTGACGCTTTTTGATTATAAGTTTATTGGCCCGGTGAGGCCGACTGTAATATTGTCAAAAAGTATACCCACCACGATTACTATTTGTAGCGTACTTAACTTTTTTGAGATTTTTTCCATGGAGCCATTTTGACAAAATTTTAATGAGAACTAATTTTATAGGAGCAGGTCTAGCCACCATGTCCATTGATTTGGGCAGCCAGTCTATCAAAATTGGCATCGTAAAGCCTGGAGTGCCCATGGAGATTGTGCTCAACAAAGACTCCAGAAGGAAAACACCTTTTATCATTGGTCTCAAAAATGGTGTTGATTTTTTTGTAGCTTTTGTAAAGTGAATAATTTGGACTTGCAGGCGAGAGATACTTCGGCGATGCAGCTGGCCACATGGTTGAATTTTATAAGGGTTAGATGTAAATATATTTATTTATTTATATTTAGAGCGTGAAGTTCCCAGCCAACACTTTTACCTCATTTTTGGACCTAGTCGGCAAAAAGTTCGACAATCCTATCGTCACTAGGTATCAAAAGCACAATCCACACTTGTCTTTGAGTAAGTGGATATATATTTTATGAAAGATATGGAAAAAATAAGTAGAGAAGAGTGAAAATAAAAGTGCCGTATTTCCTCTAATATAACCACCCGCTGTAATAAACCCAAACCCCCCAACTTCAAGGGTCTGTATCTCGGAACAGAGTAGATATTTTGCAAAGCTTTTATTGCATTTTCTTAGTTCCCAAGAGCTCTACCGATTCCACGTTTTGTATTTTGGTTGAACACCCAAAAATCTCAAAATGAACCCACCTCCTAGAGGGGGGTTGAAAAATAAACCCACCGGTGGTTATATTAGAGGAAATACGGTAGATTATAAAATCGCTGACAAATTTTTGGCCGGACTACGGTACGTGGTACCGGCAAAACGACCAGAAATGATGTTCTAAATAATGCCCTACATAAAGCCCTTTCAGATGCTAAAAACGATAGAAAAGGCATGAAAAAGATTGGGAAAGCACTTTTCAGAAAAAATTGTTTTTGACCAAATTCTGACTTTTTGCCTTGGGAGACCAAGGCAAAACAACCTACAGTCGACTCTCGTTATAACGACCCGCAAGGGGCCGGCTAAAAATGGGTCGTTATAACGAGAGTCGTTATATCGAGCTATAAAATACACTTGGACCAACCAAATGAGTTTTATTGGGTCGTTATATCGAGCGGGTCGTTATAACGAGAGTCGACTGTATATGGGTACCCAGATACCCTCAAAATATCATAATTACTGAATAAAAAATGTTGAAAAAAATCTGCTTGGGGGACCAAGGGAAATTCAATTGACCAACTTCTTGATTACGTTCAATTGACCGTTTCACAACCATAGTAAAGACGAACGTACAGTCAAACTTCCCTAACACGTACCCCCTGGGGACCGGCTCAGGTGTACGTGTTAGGGAAGGTACGTGTTATAGAGGGTACGTGTATAGACATTTTTGGTAAGGTAAATCCAACGAAATCAAAAAAAGGTGTACGTGTTAGGGAAGTTTGACTGTATCCTTATTAGAATTGCCAATTTTTTTTTAAACTGACCTTAAAATTAAAAACCCTTTGAAGTTCTTTCGAGTGTTATAATACACCACCCATCGAATAAGCTAAAGATCTACAGCCTAACGCGTCTGAGGTGCGCCATTCTTCAATAGATTTCACTTGAAAAACTTCATGACTAATTTATTTTCAATATTTCAGGTGCTGATGAAGAGCGAGGCACGGTGGTGTTCCAGACTGAGTAATATTTTCGTTTTTAATATTTTCATGCGCAAAATTATGCTCTCGTAGAGCCGTATCAAATGAACTTGGGTATGGGTATAAATATACCCATACCCGGGTATATACCTTAGCAGGGGTATTAAATGAACATACCCATACCTTTTTATTCCCTTCACGACTTACCACCCGGGTAAATCTGTGATGATTCGATGTTGCTTTGGGCGGTTTGGAGTGGTTTCGGTGTTTTTGGCGGTGGGATTTCTGAGCAAATTGATCCCATCGGAGTGCAATTCTGATTCGCTCAATCGATTTTTCGCTAAAAATTTAACCCACTTTAGTGAACCCCTAATAACCATTTTATTGGCTTTTGGCCACTCTAGCATGGGTTACTGAGCGATTGAAATTATTATTTGACTGTAAAAATAGTTTTTCTGCGAAATTCGGCCAATTGGACTAGTTCGGGTTTCCATACTTGTGGGTAGGGGTATATACCCGGGTACCGATCGGTAAAAGGGTAACTTTTAACCCACCCTCATTTAATACCCGTCATGGGTATATACCCGCGGGTATGGGTAGGGTGTGTGGGTATGGGTATATACCGTCATTCATTTGATACAACCCATAATTATAGAGAAGGCAAATTATCGGTGGAGGCTTTGTTGGCAATGATGTTGTGGAATGCTAGAGAGCAAGCAGAGGCACATGCTGGCCAACCGATTAAAGACACTGTCATCACCATCCCCTCATTCTTCAACCAGGAAGAGCGCAAGGCTATCTCCATTGCTGCTGAAATCGCTGGTCTAAACTTGTTACAGGTATGTGTCACTTTATCGCCCGACTCCCAAAATATTGTACTTAATATAGTGCTTTAGCTATTAACTGATGGGTCTGCGGCAGGCTTGAACTACGGAGTGTTCCGTCGCAAAGAGATCAACGAGCAGGCTCAGACCTTGCTGATCTACGACATTGGTGCAAGTGAGTTAAAATTTTAACAATAGGCTACTTACTTTCAACTGCAAGTCTGTGAAAAGTTTCTGGTTGGACACTTGCCGATCTACCCACCCACCCTGAAATTTACCGATAATTTTAAGACCTATTTGAGATTCTTAGCTACAAAAAATGTCAGCAGCAAACAGAATTCAAACCTCTTACCCATAATTAAGAGCATATTAAAAAACATAAATAGGTATCCCCCGGCATCTCACAATTTGCCTCAGGATGGTGCCGTCTATAAATGTTGGCAAAGTTCAACTGATTATTTTTTCAGTAAGTGCAAATTTAGCAAAGTATGGCGCTTAATTGTTCCGAAATCACCGGTTTATAAGATTTACTTACCAGTGGAGGAGTGGATAAAATTTTTTGACAGGTGGTACTTTTTGAAATTTTTTCTGATTCCACCGGCTTTGTACATTGCAATGTTCGTTTACAGTTTTAAATCTTTTGTAGTTTATTTACGTATGAACAGGTTCTTTTCGTTAAGCCAACTGGCTTTTAACCGATACTAAACCTATACTCTTACTTTAGTAAAAGAACGTATATTATAAATAATTAAATTAGCCAAATTAGTCAAAAACAGTCAAACCTGGATATAACAACACTCCCGATAGAATGGCACTTTATAAAAATTTGGGTGATGGTAGAGAAATTAGTCGAAGTATAATGGCAAACTCGCAACCAAAAAGCCTGTCCCAACAAAATTAGCCAGATATGTATTGATATACCGTATTTCCTCTAATTAAAACACCGGCGCGTTTATTTTTCAACCTCCCTCCAAGGGGTGCGTTAATTGGAGGGGGTGCGTTTAGTGGTCTCCGTTATATCCAAGTTCGACTGTATCAATAACTAGAGATGATGGTTTTGGTATTTGCGACTTTTCGGCTGCGGCTATTAATTTGTATTACTAAAAAGAAAAGAAACAAACTTCTAACTCATCATAAACCTTGTTTTAAACACTTTATTTGAATACATTCCGTAGAATACACTGTAGAATACACTCAACAAAAACAAAGCATATCAATATGAGAATGCAATAAAAGGCAAGGCTTCGTGAAGGAACATCATCTTTTCGGCATTTTCCGGAGACAAATTTGATTTCTCATAGTCATAAACATCTAGAGAGAAGATTTGCTCGCTTGCAACACTTATAGCCGGTGCAGTCAGATAACGATGAGCCAAGCGCAAAAGCAATGGAGATGTCCTCTGATTCGGCTGAAAAAACATGTTTAATAATTAATGTCAATCATACAATTAAACGATGCTACCTTCCAAAACTCCAACGCATCTTCATCCGGCTGGGCGCCCATCATCTTGAGATAACTGGCCACCTCCACATTCGCATAAGTGTTGTTGTCCCTTGCGACTTCTGAATCATCATTCTGAATCTTTGGAGGATCGCAGACATTGCATTGAGCTTCCGTTGGAAAGATCTTTGTGAACAGCGAGACATCTTCTCCACCAACCATTTTAATTTCCCATAGCAGACTCATTTTGACACTAAAACAACAGAATAAGATAATCTCGTACAATTTACAATTGAAAAGGTTGACATTGACAAGGACAAATGTAAAAATGGACATCAAAACAACAGTAAAATAAGCGTAATTTCTTAACGGCTATTTCAAAAACGTTAATGCGGCTATGGGGATGCGACTACCGTAATTCCTCTAAAAAGGCGCCCCCCCTCTAATAAGGCCCCCCTCAGCTTTGAGGACCTATATCTCAGCCCAGAGTCAATTTTTTTGCAAAGCTGTTTATTGCGTTTTTTAACTCCCACGAGCTCTACTGATTCCGCTTTTTAGATATTTAATTTTTCTCCAAAAATCTCCAGATCGACCTCAAAATTTCCCGATTTTCGAGGGGTTGAAAAATAAGGCCCCGGGGGCCTTATTAAAGACAATACGGTATTTCCCAAAAATCGATGCGGCTAGCCGCGTTGCGGCTGCGGCTAGCCGCTTGCCGCAATCATCCCTATCAATAACCCTAGAATGACCATGGTTTCAACATGACTCTTTTATGACAAGATTGTAGACCATGACATGTTAAAATAAAATTCTTGTCACCTCTCACTAGGGATAATGAAATTCGCATCTTTCAGCCAAAACAACGGCAACTATTGTGGAGTATCGTTTAGCCAAGGAGAAAAACTCTAAGGAATTAAATCCAGTTATGGTAAGACTTGAAGAATCACATAATCAAATAAGCTAATAAACTTTTTTATTAACAAATTCAGTCCACTCTCGGCATTGGCTTCAACCGCACTTTGGGAGGCAACCAAATCACTATGAAACTACGTGACCACCTAGTCGACGCCTTCACCAAGAACACCAAGACTGAGAAAAGCATTTTGGAAAACCCTCGGTAAGCTATAATATCTGGGAGTATTAACCACAGTTAACTGGTAGAACACTTTTGAAAAATGGTTAATTACGGTTTACGTGAGTTCAAACCCCGGATTAAAATCCAGATTAAAAATGGACTACTCTAAAACACGTATTTAGAAAAAATAAATTTGGTGATGGCAGATGGTATTTAATTTGAAAAAACTACATCAGAGCAGAAAATTTCAAAAAACCCCGAAAAGCGATATTTTCGTTTAAAATTGCCTAAATTTCAGAGCTATGGCCAAGATGTGGAAAGAAGCCGAACGGGTCAAGCAGGTAAATAGATTCTAGCAGAAAAAAATGGAGCACTTTACCTATGCCCCCACCAGTCAGTTAACCTTGACCCCCGCTAGACAATTAATACTTTATTTTATTACTTAAAACCGCACATTTACAAATACTATTTCTTACGCATAGACACAAATCCTTCTTCAATTGCTTTGTCCATATGGCGATATCTCGAATCGGAATTCTCTTCATGGTCGGAGTCACTCGTTTCGCTGTCAAGAAGAGAGTGGTCCAAGCTGTCTCCACTAGCATGTGCGTCTCAAGAAGCAATTAGGATTTGGACAAACGAATCTCTATAATCAAAAAAAGTAAATATGAAAAATAGAGGACAAAATACGACATCGTGAATAGCAAAACCTGCACATTTTTGAGGCGAGGAGACAAAGTTTTTGAGACAAGGAGATACTTAGCCAAATCTCCAGGTAGATGGGTCCGATTATGAGTTCCAGGGGAACGAAAAACCATTCTTTTGATTGCTCCCCACATCGCTTCAATTGACTTTAATTGACTGGTGGGGGTCAAGGTTAATTGACTGGTGGGGGTATAAGTAAATTTAGCCGAAAAAAATTTGTAATGCGGTTTTTTTGTAGGTTCTCTCAGCCAACGCAGATCACTACGCTCAAATCGAGGGAGTCTTTGAAGAGAAGGACTTCCGCACTAAAGTGACAAGGGAGGAATTGCAAGCAATGTTCACCGAATTAGAGCCATACTACATGCAACCCATCACAGACGCTCTTCGAATGGCTGAGATGACCATGGACAAAGTGGACCAGATTGTGCTCATGGGAGGAGGTAGGATGCATTCTGATCTGATTTACTAGTTTGTGTTCACATCTGTTCAGGCACTAGAGTTCCGCGTCTCCAAGCAATTCTTCAGGACTTCGTGGGAAGGTTTGTCAATTTTATTACAACTTTTGACTTTCACTCTTTCTCTTGATTCTCTAAAAATTTTTATTTGCCTCTTATTGTCTAGACTCGGTAACCATAATTTCGATAATACGGTTCTATTAGAAGTGTGTTCAAAGGAAAAAAAATAAAATTTTATGATTTTGACTTTTAAGACTTCAGAACACGATAAGAAAGTGAGAGCAGCAAAAAAGACAGAAATGTTTTAGAAATTTTGTCAACATGCTCGAAATTCTGAAATTTCTTTTTACAAATTCAAAATTTTCGATGTAAATCCATTTATACACTGTATAATATACAGTCAAACCTTGTTCATCTGGCATCCCCAAAAGCCTTGGGTCCGCCACTTTTTTTAGCTCAATTTTCGAAGTCTTTTGAAAAATGTGATTCGTAAGCCTATCTCAAATGTTCTGATTTTGCCGGTCGTTTTTCCAGAATATTTAAATTTCGCCATAAAGACACGCTGAGCTCGGTTATCCGGTACCCTTTTTTGAAACTGAGTGCCAGATAACCGAGGCTTACGGTTCATTTTGGCATAATAAAATGATTTTGGAAAATTGACCGGCAAAATCAGAATCCTTGAAATATTTTGGACTAGACTGGCGAATCACATTTGGCAAAAGACATCGAAAATTGAGCTACAAAAAGTGTTGGACCCAAGAAGTGAACGAACTTTTGGGGCTGCCGTATAAAACGAGGTTTGACTGTGTATGTATAATTTTGCATTGCGTTCAGACCACTATAGACTAAAAACATACATGCAAAAAATAGCATAAGCAGATCAATAACACACACCTGTAGTGTAGGAAATTTTTTGTTTGAGCCAATACCCATTATCGGGCCGACCTTTTTTGAAAAAGAAGTAGTTGCCTTCCAAATTCTACGTAATTTTGACCATCTCAATTGACAAAATCTGCAACTCTTTTTTTGCAAGCCACATATATGTTGTAATGAAATAGCTGTCACTTGGCAGATCACTGGCATAAATTTATTTTTTAGAAAAGAGCTAGGCAGATTTTTGAACACTGATGAATCTATCGCCCTGGGAGCTGTCTATCAAGCAGCCCATTTGAGCAAAGGCTTCAAGGTGAAGAAATTCGATGTGCAGGAGCTTCAGATCTTCCCTCTTCAAGTGTCCTTTGCCGCAGTGACGAATGCTAATGAGGACAAGCAGGAGAAGATTGTCAACAGGGTCATCTACGGTAAACATCATTGCTCTAAAATCTGTACAAAATTTAAACCAAACAATTTTTCAGGTTACAAATCTCACTATCCAGCCGCCAAAAAGCTCATTTCTTTCACTTCCCACACCAACGACTTCAGCTTCAACCTCAACTACGGCGATTTGGCTCATTTGTCACCGGAACAGTTGCAGTAAGAACTTTTTAAATGGGACAATTTTTGGAACTTTGCTATTTCTGTACCGGTCACAGTCAATTTTTTGATCGGTTTCACAACAATTTACAATTAAGGACCCATCATAGAACAAAAATGTCTAAAATTTATTTTCTTATAGCCGCCATTTTCGTCAATGAAAGCAGGGTGGCCATATCATTTTTTGGAAAAGAGGGCATGCGATCACAAAAAAGGACATTTACAAGTAAAAATTTTGAAAAAAGGGCATCATGAATAATTTTTACTCGATTTTGCAGTTATCTGCCCTCTTTTTGTCATATAAAAAAGGGCGAAAATTTGAAAAAAGGGCATCTGCCCTTCAAAAAGGGCATTATGGCCACCCTGAATGAAAGGCGCGGCGCAGTAAAAGTTCATGCTAGGTCAGTTCGTGCCCGCACAATTTGTAACTAGACGATTCGTACACATTCTATTTTACCAGCTTTTCCTAAAAATGAATATGCCATGACCTATCCTAATCTGGTCGATATTTGATATGTATAAAAAAGGTGCTAGCCGAAATTTTGGTTTTGCGGCATTACAAAATTTTTTGCTATTTTTTGAAAGAAAAGTAAATTGGAATTTTAGAATTCTAATTTTTTTTATCAGAAAATGAGTTTTTCGGGGCATTAGCATTTTAGATGGAAAGGTAAAAAAGATGGAATTTGAACATAGTTTTGTTAACTGGGGCCTACCGCATAAAGAAACTCTGGTATGCATACATTTTTTATGCATCCAGAGTCACTTTCGAGTGATGTGTGTCTAAAGTATGTGGGTGTGCGCATGTCAACCCCAAGCAACCAAACCTTCTGAATCCCCGAAGAGTGAGCAGGAGGCTTGGTTGGTTAGAGATGCGCGCATTCACTTACCTTAGACATAATTCCGAGCAAGACTCTTGATCAAAAATGCATTTAGAGGCTCTTTTTGCCCAGCTCCAGTGACCAAAACATGGTAAAACAGCCAAATGGTCGAAATTTAAAAATGCCCAAAACTCATTTTTTGAACTTCTGAGGTGATTTTAGGTTGATATAGGGTGTTTGGAAACACTTAAAAAAATAATTTGTGGAGGGGGGTATGCTCCGGTAGGGTCAAAAATTCCAACAAAATTGGAGAGCGGCACTGATACAAAAATTTCCTCTAAATTTTATAATAAATGAATTTTCAGACAATTCGGATCTCTAAACATTTGCAAAGTGGAGATTAAAGATGTAGAACCCACACTGAAGGCTGAAACCCGGGCTGAAGACACGACCTTCAAGGGTGTCAAAGTTCACTTCCACCTCGATAATTATGGCATGGTACAGGTGGATCAGGTAAATACTTCGAGTTCTATTGCATTCCACTTTTACAAAATGATCTATTGTTACAAAAACTAGAACAGTGACGGGATTCATCTTTTCAGTTATTCATTTTTGCATGATTCACAAATATATATTTTGAAAAATCAAGTAGATAATTTTCACAAAAATACTTAATTTAATGGAATTCCAACAATATCTTTTTTTGCCTATTTTCCAACACTTTTCCAATCTCGTTTTTTGAATATTTCGTCGATTTCGTACTGTCAGTCTAGTCCAGACACTCGGGTAGTCATTTTTTTATTTGATTGCGTTTTTTGAGCTGAAAAACACCCGTACTTTAGGGTGAAAAACAAATGGCCAAAGTTCGTTATACCACTCGACCCAAAAAGTGGTTTTGACCACTTTTTTGAACTTATTAGGCCTTAATTAGGTGAAAAAACATGTTTTTAGGTGGGGGACGACAATATTTTGAAAAATATTTTTTCGACCATTGCTACTATTGGTACCAAGGTACCGGTACCAATTACCGGTACCTTGGTACCATTTCCATAACTTTTGTGGCAAATTTTCGGGATGGGTGAGCATCCAATTCTCATGGCCGGCCTACCACATGACAAAGCAGGGCTATGTACACTTACATAGCCCATTTTTCGAGATGTATGGTCTCTGAGGTGCTTGGGGGTGCGCATCTCAAGTCCAAGCCCCAAGCCCACGCGCCGCCGCAGGGGGCGCGTGGGCTTAGAGATGCGCACGCCCCCAATCACCTTAGAGACTATTCCGAGCAATATGGTGAAGTATAACACACTCATTGCCCCTTTTTACATACAGCAGCCATGTGAATTAGTGGATGTGTAACTATATTAATGATCATTAATCATCATTTTTTATTGTTACCGGTACTTTGGTACCGGTAAAAATGATCATTTTTGGTCATTTTATGGTCAAAATTTGTTTTTCGAAAAATTGTCGTCCCCCACCTAAAACATGTTTTTTCACCTAATTAAAGTTTAATAAGTTGAAAAAAGTGGTCAAAACCACTTTTTGGGTCAGGTGGTATAACGAACTCCGGCCAAACAAATAAATAGTGAAAAATGAGATTATTTGGGAACGCTGGTCTTACAGGATTACAATTCTGCCTGTTTTTTCTAAAAGCTAATAGTTTTATCATAAGGCACGCCAAAATGTTAAAAAAATAAATTTCAAAAATAGCAAGGTAAAAATACAAATACAAAATTTTGCAGGCTGAACTGATTGTTGAAAGGATTGAGAAACCATCTAACTCCACCCTCTCCGGTAAAAAATTTGTAATTGACTTCAAAGTTTGACATAACTATGACGTTTTCAGCAATTGTAGGCAAGATTGGCGAGTTCTTTAGCGACTCTAAAACCGTCAAGGAGGGTCAGGTTGAGCTCGACCTAAACAAAGATACACAACAAGACACAGAGGCACAAGACACTAGTAGCACCGAAAAATCTGAGTCAGAAACTGAAAATAGTAATAATGCAAATGGAAAAGATAATACTACTACTGAAAACGGTGAAAAAGCTAGTGAAAATAATGAGAAGAAAGCAGAATCACCAGAAAAACAAGAAGTTAATAATAATAAAGAAGAAGAAAATAAGGAAAACACAAATACTACTTCTAAAGATGCAGAGCCCAAGAAGGACAACGAGAAAAAGGAGCCAGAGGCCAAGCCGGACAAGAAGAAAGAAGTGATCAAACCTAACCTGATCAAAGCTCCTTTGAAGGTGGTGGTGGACAATGCTCTCAAGGATTTGTCTAGTGAAGAGCTCAAGAATACTGCGAAAATGTAAGTTGAATTAGATGAGCAACAGAGATGTCTAGCATCGAATGGTCCATTGCTCACGGGTGCGAAAATTTTGAGATTAAAAAAAAGTGGTCAGCCACGACAAAGTAAGGATTTCATGAATAGGGTTGTTACACAGTTAACTCGATTTTTCAAAAAAATTGACCTTATTTCTTGTTTTTATGCTATTTTTTCTCTAAAATTTTGAGCAGGTCACCACGTTTGAAGCCTAGAATGTTGGCTAATGGTATAAAAATTTCTTGGTTTAGTTCACAAAATGTATATATTTTATTACAAACACTTTCGAATTATTTTCGAACTTTTAATTCGAAATAATTCGAAGGTGTGTGTAATAAAATATATACATTTTTGTGAACTAAACCAAGAAATTTTTATACCATTGGGTAGCCAACATTCTAGGCTTTCAAACGTGGAGTGACCTGCTCAAAATTTTAGAGAAAAAATAGCATGAAAACAAGAAATAAGGTCAAATTTTTTTGGAAAATCGAGTTAACTGTGTAACAACCATATTCATGAATAATAGGCAAATTTTCAATGGCCTTCATTTCCTTCAAAAGTTTGTCTGGAAATCGACTAGCTTTCTCATCTTACTTTGTACACGAACTTCCAGGTCGGCCGTCATATAAAACTTGCAATCTGCCCAAGGGCAAACGGCAGTCCCTGCATCTCTTCCTACTAGTATCGCCGTCTTAAGATTTTTGTTAGCCTTATCGATAAACGCTCTTTGCAAAGTAAGAAAAAATTGGAGCACTTGAACCTGAGCCACAATCCCCCCCACTCACCTGAACCTGAGCAATGCTTATACAAAAAACTATTGGTATAAAAAACTTTCGAAAAAAAATTTGCCTTGGTCCCCCAAGCTGATTTGACTGGGGGGCTCAGGCTTAGGTGAGTGGGAAAGCTCAGGTTCAATCTAGCCGAAAAATTTTCTTACAAAAGGCAAAGTAGGCTACTTCAACTTGGTTAAGACCTTCATCATATCCTCCCTGGATATCAGCCCTCCCCCAATAATTTTTTCAGATGTGTCTAAAACCACCATCTTCAAACAAAAAAAATCATACAAAAGTACTTGTGATGTTTTATGTCATACAAAAGCACTTCAAATAATAGCTAGCCTACCGTATTTCCTCTAATTTAGCGACCCCTCCTAATTTTGTAGCCGCCTAGAGCGCATCCAAGCAATTTAGCGGCCCCTTTATTAGCGGCTATGTTAATATTGCAAAAGTGTCGAAAACTGCTTCATGAGCGATGTATTATTGGAATTTGAGAAGGTAATCGGCTAACTCAACCCTGAATTTCACGTCCCTTGATTGCTGTATGATTGTTTTGTTGTTATAATATATTGTTGGCGCCTAGCATAGCGGTTTTTGACCCGAAAGGTTCAACTTTTCCAAAAGTCATGTTTTTGTGGTTATTTTAAAAACTTGGTTTATACAGCCCCCTCAATTAGCTTTCCGAGTTCTAAATGATGGCAACCAAACATTTTTTGAGAAAGCTTGAAAAACATGTGTTTTTGACAAAGTTGATGGTTTGTGAAGGTGAAGTTAAGGGTTGAACCTCAATTACTGGCCTTAGGTATTTCCTCATTTTGTTCCTTTTTCCTATATTAGAGGACAATAAAATGTATCTCTCTTGCTTGTATTTCTTTTAAATTTCTAGAAAATTTAGCGGCCCCTCTATTTTAGCAGCCCCTATGATTTAGCGGCCCGCTATAGGACATCCAAAATATTTAGCGACCGGCCGCATAATTAAAGGAAATACGGTAAGCAAAAATTATTGTGGGAGGTATACGATAATAACGTTTGGGGCGGAGGCGGCGGTGGCATATATGACACCAGCACCCATATTTTTTGGTGCGACCCTAATACACAGTTGTATACGTAAAAAATGTGAAGCTCACCCACTGGGCTAAACGTGTAGGACCCTGAGAAATAGTCGTAATGATACCTGTATGTAAGATACACATAGAACCGCTTTATTTTCAGCCTAGCAGACTTTGAACAAAAAGAAAAGAGCAAAGCAGAGCGTGAAGCAGCTCTGAACTCTTTGGAGGCAACCATCTACGACTACAACGCCAAGCTGGAGGAGGAAGACTTCTCAAAGTTTGGCACCCAGGAAGAGTTGAACACTCTGCGCAACTCTGTAGATACACTCAGGAATTGGTTAGAAGAGGGTCAGTTTATCAACCCTCAATACTGGATGCAAAACCAGTCTAAAATGATACAATTTCAGAAGTATCTCCAGAAACTTCCACACATGAAATATCCGCCAAAAAGAAGGAAGTGGACACAGCCGCCAAGAAGCTGAAGTATAGAAAACGACAAAAAGAGGTAATTTTACATCTAAAAAATTTAGCTTGAAGTAATGAAAATTCGTGACCAAGTCGTGTAACTGCCATACAGATAATGGTTACTACTAAGGGGATGAATTACCGTATTATCTCTAATAAGCGCCCGGGGCGCTTATTTTTCAACCCTTTAAAAATCGGAAAAATTTTGGGTCGATCTCGAGATTTTTAACAAATCAAAATCCGAAAACCGGAATTGGTAGAGCTCGTGGGAGTTAAGAAAATGCAAAAAAC
This sequence comes from Ditylenchus weischeri, assembly GCA_029231635.1. Lineage (NCBI taxonomy): Eukaryota > Metazoa > Nematoda > Chromadorea > Rhabditida > Anguinidae > Ditylenchus > Ditylenchus weischeri. The sequence goes on from JAMRYI010000527.1 coordinate 17,464, forward strand.
AGCTCTGCAAAATATTCGAGCACTTTCGCCATAAAGACTCGCCGACCTCGGTTATACGGTACCTGATTTTCAAAAAGGGGCGCCGGATAACCGAGGTTCGCGGGTCTTTATGGCGAAATTTGAAGATTTTGGAAAAAACGACCGGCAAAATCAGAATCCTTGCGATATTTCGGACTAGACTGGTGAATCACATTTGGCGAAAGACTTCGAAAATTGAGCTAAAAAAAAGTGTCGGACCCAAGGCGTGTTTAATAGAGGTTTTACGGTACAGTGCAGGTTCGACTGCCACTGGCTGCAAACCTTTTTTTATCTTCTTTTATTTACAGGTTTGGTGCAAAAAATGATCCCCACACTCTCGGCTGTCTAGCAAAATCATCAACGCACGGTTTCACACCTACTGGAGCTTATATCCAGGCTAAAATAGGCTAAATTTCCGAAAATCGATGGTCTTTTGGATTTTTCTTTGACTGGTTTGATTGCAATTCTGACTTTTCTCTAGAAGTCACCCGTTTTATATACTTAAATGTAGCCAAGGTTCTGGCCTTTCATTTGAGCTATCATACAGAGGAAAAAACCAACTCAAGCCATGATTAAAATTCGAAAAACATTCAACAATGCCGGATTCCTTGCAATCCTACCCAGGTCTGTCCCAGAACTCTTCAATATTATTTTTGGAACTTACTTTTTCTTCGCAGTTTTAGTTTACATGATCATTTACAACCTTATGCCCAAAATGTAGCTCTACTTCTGGGCATCATTTTCAGTATATGGTTGTAAATGAAATTAAAAATTAAAATTTCAAAAAACGTCAGTTCTAAAATAATACTACCGAAATCCTACCCCTCAATAATACTCTTTTCTTCCTTGGTCAAACTTTCGCTAGCTACCCACTTTCTGAGATAAATTTGGTGTGGAAATTTATTTATCTGAGTACTCATGAAATTCCGACTTTAGAAAGTTACTAAACGCGTTAAGAAATAAAAAAAATGTGTACAGGTTGGGGCGATACAAAACTAAGTACGCATCGTTTTGGCTGGTTTTTTTTAATTTTGATGGTCATTTAAAATCCCCAAATTAGGGCATTTGCTGACAGTAAAGCAGTGCTGGAAAAAATCCAATCGATTCCTCGATAGTTTTTGGCCCTAGAAGTCATTGAACTTTATATAAAATAAATAAGGTGTGCACCTAGCGGGATTGAAACAGTCGACTTAGGGCGACGCGTATACAAAGTTTCCTCCCCTTTATGGGTTTCAAACCCACTATACAACCGGGCATTTAGCATAAATCGTGCTCAATGTCCGCCGGAGGAAAATTTTTATTGACCCACTTTTTAACGACGAATCGAGCTGATCTTTTAGGATCAGTTAAGGTACCAGGGGTGGGACGGAATTCCGATTTCCGTCTTCCGATTTCTGATTTCCGGCACTTTTTCCCTTCCGATTTCCGAAAAAATTGGTCAGATTTCGGAAATCTCGGAAGAAAATAGAAATTTTTTGAATTTCTTCCGATTTCCGTCTTCCGATTGCCGGCACTTTTTTCCTTCCGATTTTGAAAAGTTTTTACTTCCGGTTCCAATTTTTGTTCCGGCTTTTTTTGTCTTCCGTCCCACCCCTGTAAGGTACCTAAAAGGAACTAGTCCTTAAAAAATGAGCTCGATTCGTAAACAAAAACTGGGTTAAAAATTTTTTTCGGGCTGACATTTAGCACAATTTATGCTAAATGTCCGGTTGCCAGAATCTTAACCCCGTTTTCGGTCAGCGTGGTAATTAATGCAATTAATCAACCCCAAAAGTCATAAAAAAACAACATATGTATTGAAATTTTTGTTAATCAAGATTCACTTTTATTATCATATAAATAATACAACATAAATAGTGATATATCAGCGTGTATATCAAAATAAAATCAGTGGAAGCTGCGGGCTAGCAACAAAACCAAACATAGTTCAGTTTCTAAATTAGTTTTTTGCAGGAGCGACCCAAGCACGTGGAGCACCTTGAAAAAGTGCTGAGTGAGACAAACACCCAAACCGAAATGTTCAAGAACATGCCAACTGTGTTCACTGAAATAGAGATCAACACTCTCAACAAAGTGGTTGGAGATGGCAAGGAGTGGTACGAGAAGAAAAAGGTTGAGCAACAACAGCTAGCTGACAATCAAGACCCTGCGTTTACTGTTTCTGAACTCAAGGAAAAGGTAAGATCTAGCTCTTCACCCCAAAATACAGCTCCAACAATAAGAATTTGCAGGCATCTGCGATTGATCGTGAAATCAAGTATCTGATGAGCAAAATGTACAATGCCAAACTCAAGGCGGAGCAGGAAAAAATGCAAAAACTTAAGGACGACCTGAATAAGACTGCCAAAGACGCCAATACTAAGGATGCAGGTGCTAAGACAGAATCTGAGACTGCTGACAAGAAAAAGAAGAGTGAAGGCACCGAAGAAGAAGTCAAAACATTAGAGCAGGGCACCGAGCAAGCTAACAGCGAACAGGAGACCCAGTCAACGGAGACAGGTGATAAAAAAACGGCTGAGCAGGAGACAGAAAGGGAGCCGAATGCTTCTGAATCGAAAAAAGAAGAAGGCGCACCTCCACACGACCAGTCTGAACTATGATTAACAGTTTGAAAAAATATAGTAACGTTTTCATCTTTTTTAAGTATAACAAATTGTACGAAAAACAGCAAATTTTAACAGTCAAACAAATTTTGACGCTACAATGATATACACAGACACCCCGGCCACCACCCCCCCCCCAAACTACCTTTCGAAAATAACATTTAACACTTAGCACATACCTTTATTTTGTTTTCTTATCTCAGATATTTCTACACCGTTTTGTAGCTGAGATTTTTCTCTATCGATTGAGTGGTCGAACGCCTTAGTTAAAAATAATTTTTGACAGAATCACACCAAGTGTTAAAAAAAACCGGCACTTGTTCGGTTGGGGGGGCTTTACAAAATTTCACTTGTGGTCTAACGGCCACTTTTTTCGTAGCACAAGTTCCTTATTTTTTACAAATGTGAACTCGATATTTGATTTTCAGTTGTCATTGTTCAAAACAGAAATAAAAATTATTTGGTTAATAATATCAGGGGCACCCCCAACCGATCAAGTACCAAAAAACCAAGTGTACACTTAACACTTGATTATTTTTTTAATATTTGGTGTGATTCTGTCAAAAAATATTTTTTTAACTAAGCCGTTCAGCCACTCAATCGATGAAAAAAATCTCAGCTACAAAACGGTGTAGAAATATCTGAGATAGGAAAACAAAATATATGAAAAAAAAGGTATGTGTTAAGTGTTAAATGCAAAGTGTTAAATGTTATTTGAGAAGTCCAGCCATATTAGCAAACATTAGCAAAAAAAGTGCGGAGATGAGTTATGTCTGCATATCAGGAGATTTCCACTTTCCTAATATTTAAAATTCTTACCCGAACTTCAAAAAAATTAAAAAAATGTTTGAGTTTATCATAAAATAACTTTTCTTACACTTCGCCTAAGTCCTGATTAAAAAAAGGAAGGATCAACGCAATTTTCTGGTGTGTGGACCAAATGCTAAAGTACAGGGTGTGTCAAGAATTTCGCCCACTTTTAAATCGACATAACTTTTTTTATAAGCCCTTTTTTTAATTTCTACCAACGCAAATCGACTCAGAATCGAAAAGCAATTTTTTCGGCATATAAATCTCAGAAAAAAAATTTTGACCAAATTTTCACTTTTTGCCTTGGTCCCCCCTTTGGTTGGAAAAATGGCATGATTTCATGTCCTAATGCCGAAATTATGCCGTTTTTCCAACCAAAGGGGGGACCAACGCAATTTTCTGGTGTGTGTTCCCCCCTTTGGTTGGAAAAATGGCATGATTTCATGTCCTAATACCGAAATTATGCCATTTTCCAACCAAAGGGGGGACCCAGGCAAAAAGTTTTTGGTCAAATTTGGTCAAAATTTTTTTTCTGAGATTTATATGCCAAAAAAATTGCTTTTCGAATCTGAGTCGATCTGCGTTGGCAGAAATTCAAAAGTGGGCTTATAAAAAAAGTTATGTCGATTTAAAAGTGGGCGAAATTCTTGAAACACCCTGTATTACCGTATTATCTCTAATAAGCGCCCCCTCTCTAATAAGCGCCCCCCCTCTACTTTGGGGGTCTGTATCTCGGGGCAGAGCAAATATTTTGCAAAGCTGTTTTTTGCATTTTCTTAACTCCCACGAGCTCTACCGATTCCACTTTTTAGATTTTGGATGTGCACCCAAAAATCTCGAGATCGACCCAAAATTTTTCCGATTTTCAGAGGGTTGAAAAATAAGCGCCCCGGGGCGCTTATTAGAGATAATACGGTAAATCAGTGAAAAGAGATTCTATTGGGCAACTCAATATTTCCAAGGGGTTATTCTTTTTAAATCTTCTCCAAACCTTTGGATGAAGTCCACAAATTTGCTGTTTTTTTTACCAATTTTTGCGGAAATGAAAATCTGGCCTTTTTCTCCACATCCTGCATCTCGGCAATTATTGTTTCTTGTGTTGTTGTTTGATTGTGTTTGCTGTTAGCCCTAAGATTGTTTGATTGATTGTTTGGTTTAATCATCATTACTATTGTCATCTGTCTGCAGACATTTGCGTGGGGCTGAATCAAATATTTTGCATTCTGCTTACCGGCAATGTTTACACTTTCATTCCACCTGTGATATTATTCATTCATTCGATTGATCGTTGTTCTTGTTTTTTTATTTTATCTTTTCTAAAAGTCTGTTTCTGTATTGTTAACTGTGCTGGTTATAAAAACAATTGTTCTTTTTTGTCTTTTGGTTTAAATTCGATCAATGGCTGTTTTATAAGGCTGGAATCTTTTAGTGATCCTAATTTTACAGAAAAGTCAACCAGTTTTTTGTTTTGTAATTTTTTAGATTATATTGTGGTTTTAGAAATTCGGCTTTTTGGGAAATTTTACACCCAATCATAGCACAATATTTGGCAGGAATTCCTTTTATCGCCCAACCCAAAATCACGTTTTTATGGTTTCTATAGCTGTATTAGACCGTGAAAACGATAGAAAACCTGTTTTTTCAACCCGGAAGGGCATTCCTGGAAATGCCTTATTGGGGGGGGGTATATGACAGTAACGGGCCTAAGCCATTGTTAAAGCTTGGGGAAGCCTAAGCCTAAACCTAAGCCTAAGGTAATGCTTGGGGTGAATGGGGTGAGTATGGCTGAAAAGTGGAAAAGTTGTTTTTTTAAGCCGCGGGCATACAAATTGTGTTTGTTGGGGTTGGTTTGTACCTGAAATAACAAAAAAAATCGGTCATACAAGTCAAATTTTGGTAAAAAAAAATTTCCAGGAATGCCCTTCCGGGTGGAAAAAACAGGTTTTCTATCGTTTTCACGGTCTAATACACCTATAGAAACCATAAAAACGTGATTTTGGGTTAGGCGATAAAAGGAAGTTTAGCCCAATATTTTATCAAACTTTTCAAAAATTTAAAAATAAAAAAAAAGAATTCTGAACAATTTTTTTTGTAAAATTTGGGTTTCAGAAAATAATCAGCCATTTATTTATTGTTTTTTTTTTCAACCAATAAAAAAGTAAAAAAAAAACTGTTTGTACTTCATTTGTCGTACTATATGCAACAGCTCCAAAAACAACATACGGTTCTTATGGGTTATCCCGACTACCGCTATAAATTGTTTTAAAAATCTTATTCATCATATTTATTTATTATATCTCATTCGACTTAGAAAGCAGTGATGTGCTGCCGAAAATTTTGGCTCCTGCTCTGGCTCTTGGCTCGGAGCAGGAGCGCTCGGAGCCAAGAGCGGAGCTGCACACATCACTGGTAGAAAGCATACCGTATTTCCTCTAATTTCCCCCGGGGGAGTAATTTTTCAACCATCCTCCAGAGGGAGGAGTAATTAGGGGGAGGGGAGTAATTATTCAACCCTATAGCGCCGAAGGCGCTACGAAAATTTTAGGCAAATGGCTCAAAAATAGCGAATACAATTCAAACTAAGTCATTCAAAATGGACGAAGGAATTTTTATTCAAGGATTTTGGACAATAATAACGAAGTTCAAGGATGTTGGATAATAAGACCAATCAGAAGGCATGATACTCAGGATTCGGAGCATTCAGTTCATCGCTCCAATCCAAGTCTAGGGACTCATCGCTCATATAGCCATTTTTTTTCATCTTGCTCTTCATCTAGTTCCTCAGCTAAGCTGCATTTCTCAAGATCGTCTCGAGCATTTCTCTTGGCATTGATCGCCCTTCTGGAACAGATCCGTGAACTTTGAAGCAATGGATCAGATCAGCTTCGCTTCCGTCGTGGCAATTCGTTATCCCGCAATCTAACATAATTTTTTTAGCAAACATTTCTGATGACATCTTATATAGTATTTGGCATGTGTGGGTGGGTAACGCTTTTTTACTTCGAAGGCCAGAACGGGTCGTAGATAGCGAAATCACTTTTGTCGCTAATACCATCGTGTTCCCCAGAATGTCAGCTTTCTAATAGGGGATATACCTATTTTTATGAATGAAGTCATAGCCCCTCATTGAAATTTCGAAATACTATAGAGGCGCCGATAGGCGCCTGTGGTCCCTTGTAATAAATAATACCTTTGAAAGACTTTACAGTCATTTCGTTTGGTATTGCATCCCACGATTGACAGATCCAGTGGAGGTACACGTCCATAGCAGGTGCACGAGAATTTCCACTTGCTGGTGCCTTAATTTTCAGCCAAGTAATGTTTGAAAACTGGTAAAAAAGAGAACCTGTACAAATTTGGTACAACCTCCAGGGATCACTGCCGTATCCAAACTTTGCTCCTTCAGCCTCTCTTTTTGTAGCTTTGCTCATATGGCACCTGAACGAGTCCCAAACCAGCAGACGCTTTTCAAATGAAGAATGGCCGAAGATACGCTCAAGATGATGCCCTGTGAGAGCATCATCCATCGAGCTTTTTCCTTCCCACCAGAGAACCAACTTTTTCTTGTATTTTTCATTGATTTCTGGAATGGGGCGCTTCTTTGGTAAGAAAACGTATGGCTTGCATTTGAAACCATGAAAAAACTCTGGAAATCTAGGCAGTTCAGAAATTTCAGGGTTGGGGGAAGGGTTGCAGAAATTAGAGGGAGGGGAGAAATTAGAGGAAATACGGTAATCAAAAACTGAAATATTAACGCTCAACATCAAAAATCAACAATTTTTTTTTTATTTCGCACTTGATTATGTTTTTGGCCCTATACGACAATAGGTCCCATTTTTTGCCTTGGTCCCCCTGTTGAATTTTTTCGCTGATTTTTATTTTCGAATCTTTTTTTGCTTATTTTTATTTCTTATGAATTTTTTTATTTCTATTTTTATTTCTTTTTATTTCTTATTTTCATTTCTTTTGATCATATGAAACATAAGATCAAGCGCCTCTATGGAACCAGTGATAATTTGCTCGCCTCGTACATTGCTGAAGCCGTTTTTTGTCAGAACTGTCGTGCAAGAAATCAGAATTATTTCAGAAAATTTGTTGAACAACTCGTGAAAATTTATGAATCTCTATATAGTATTTGGATCGGGTGGGTGGGTGGTTGGGTCACACTTTTCATGAATTATCAAAAAATATGGTCATAAAAGGCTCGAAAATTTCTGTTGCAGGATTTTCTAGACTTGCCTTGATGTCAGCTTTCGTTTAAAAAAAAGAGCGGCGAGAAATTCGCCTTTTTAAGAGGGGCGTTGACAAAAGTATGCAGGCCATTGTCGAGTTTTCCAAAAAATTGACTCTGGGCTGAGATATAGGTCCTCAAAGTTGAGGGGGGCCTTTTTAGAGGGGGCCCTTTTAGGAAATACGGTAAGTACCAAAATGCTTAAATTTAAATTTTTTGTCGTTTCAAACAAGGAAAAGGAAAGCGCCAGACGCATTCGCGGCTTCAAAATCCTTGTGTTAATGTGTCGCCGAAAGAAGAAAATAAAAATAAGCAAAAAAAGATTCGAAAATTAAAATCAGCGAAAAAAATCCACAGGGGGGACCAAGGCAAAAAATGGGACCTATTGTCGTATAGGGCCATTTTTTTACAGCACTTTTAGTCGTTTAAAAAATTTTGCGCCTATCATGGCACACTAAAAAGCTGAATGATTGGAATAAAAGATGTTATCAAAAATTTAAAAAAAAGTTCCAAAAAAGAAGAAAAATAGAATTTGAAAATTGAGAAAAAATTTTTTTTTGTAAAATTTGGGTTTCAGAAAATGATCTGTTATTTATTGTTTTTTTTCTCAACCATTAAAAAAAGTGGAAGAAATTTATTGTACTATTCTTTCGTACTATACAACAGCTCCAAAAACATCAGACTTTATTAATCCTGTAAGCCAGTGCTGTACTATTAACTACATTTCCACCTTATCAAAACCCCAAATATAGTCGAGTGACGTAAAAAAGGTGTTTAATTTGCGAGACTTGACCTAATTTGTGTTGGCTGGCCAGTCAATATATAAACGTGGGGGTTGAGGGATCTCCATTGTGTGTGTGCTTGGACAACAGGATCACTATTATTGCTTGTATTTGTGGGGATGTTGTATGAAATGAGTTTGCTCCCATTTTCAGTAGTTGAGTTAGGGATGGACCATAATTGGTAAAATCTTAAAAAACTTAATCGATATTTTGTGAGAATTACGTAGTTCAACAATACAGTATGGCCCAAGATATTCGGCCGATTTCAAATGGCTATAACTTTTGGTGGACGTCAAATTTCGACAATCGGTTTTTTGCAATCGTCTTAGAAAAAATATACATTTTGTTTGGTGTATGATGTCAAAAACACGATTTTCGCTTGGTACCCCCTGTGGTTTGGGCCTTACCCATCCAGAGGCCATCCACGGACCAGGGCCCAAACCACAGGGGGTACCAAGCGAAAATCGTGTTTTCGACATCATACACCAAACAAAATGTATATTTTTTCTAAGACGATTGCGAAAAACCGTTTGTCGAAATTTGACGTCTACCAAAAGTTATGGCCATTTGAAATCGGCCGAATTTCTCGGCCCATACTGTATATGAGGAAAAAGTTGTTAAATATGTTGGTAACTGTAAAAAATTGATTACTGCATTACTGATCGAGATACTTTTGGCTGAAGTGCCATATAATGGGGTTGCCCGAAAAGCGGTTATAACTAATTTTTGTGTGCTTTAGCTGCTGAAACGTGTAGAAAACATGTTTTAAGGCGCGGCCGACCATTTTAGGAAAAAATTTTTGACCAAAAATCGACTTTTTAGCTTGCGGGACGAAGGTAAACCATCCTAACGGGTACCTGAATTTTCTATAAAGATGAAATTTGAACATAGTTTTGTTGACTGGGGGCCTAACGAATAAAGAAACTCTGGTATGCATGTTTTTTCATGCATCCAGAGTTACCTTCGAGTGATTTGTGTCTAAGCCAGTCTATTCGCGCGGCTAAATTAACCTATACCCCCTTCACTCAATTCAGCTTGGGGGACCAAGGCAATTTTTTTTACACTTTTAAATACCAATAATTATTTTGCGTAAAAATGATTAAAAAGACTGAAAAACAGCTTATTTTACACTTTTTGTGCAAAAAGTTATTGGTATTGCCAAATGTAAAAAAAAATTTTGCCTTGGTCCCCCAAGCTGAATTGAGTGAAGGGGGTCAAGGTTAAGTGCTCCGTTCGCGCATCTCTAACTCTCATGCCCCCTGCGCCCTCCGAAGAGAGAGCAGAGGGCTTGACAAAAAACCAAAAAAATCGAATTTTTAACCAAAAACCTCTTTCCGACACCTTTTTCGTCGTTTTCTGTGTGAAAAACAAGTCAAAACACTCTAAAAACATCATTTTGGGCATTTTTAGGCGAAGGTCACATTCTATACTTTAGCCTTTCTTTTTGGTGCAAATCGGATCTTTTTGCATCCGATTTGCACCAAAAAAGAACCAATTTGCAGTGAATAGTCAGGGCAGTTTCAAAGGTTTCAATGAGTCTCGTCCTGAAAATGACAAGGATCCCGGTTTCAGTCTTCCCACTTAACCCTTGCGCACCTGCGCACATACAGCTTTAAGACCGGCACAAGCTACGCTATAATTTGGTTATCTGCTTGGATTAAATTCTAGCTCTAAAGCATTTTGGTGTGTAAGCGTAAAGCACTGCTAAGAAATAGAGACCACTACCAGCACAGTCCTATTGTTCCAATGTCTCTGCCCCACTTTAGTGCACCACTTGATGACCACTGCGTCCAATTTACTTGTCTTATTGCTTTTCGATGTTTTTTTCGTGGATAATATGATCAGCTTTTCGATGTTCGAATATGTCCGCTGTATTTTTCAACAACAATTTTTGATGTTTTAGTAATATATTGGTGTATTGCATGAATTTGAGAAGATGAATTTGTGTGGAGCTGCATTTGGCGTGAAATTGGTATCATTTTTTGTGGTCAGCTGTGTTTTGAGTCAAGGTGAGTATTTGATCATTTTTAAGACTCGATGTCATCATACCGAGTTTTTGAAAATATTTTTTAATAATTTTTTACTGGTATTTCAAGTCGTCATTAGACTAGAAATAATGTTTTCCGAATTAGGAAAAAAACAGTTATGAAAATTTCACTTGTTGGCGGAAACGCTTTATTTGGGTAAACCACGGAGAGTAAAATTTATTTTCAATTGAACATTTTTTGGCCGGAATGTGTTACATGGGACCTCCTCAAAATCGACTTTTGACCACTTTTTTGAACTTATTAGGTCCTAATTAGTCTAAAAAACATGTTATTTTCACGTGGACTATTATTTTAGAAAAATGATTTTTTTTTACCATAAAATGACCAAAAATGATGATAAATGATCATTAATATAGTTACACATCCACCAATTCACATGGCTGTTGTATGTAAAAAGGTGGAATGAGTGTGTTATGGCTATAGTGAAGAATAGGGTTCCAAAAATCAGCTTGGTCCCCCTCTGTTGACATTCCCCTTTTGTTCATTGCCCCTCATTGCCCCTTTTTACATACAACAGCCATGTGAATTGGTGGATGTGTAACTATATTAATGATCATTTATCATCATTTTTGGTGTTCACTAGCGCCGTGTGTTATACTTCAGCATATTGCTCGGAATAGTCTCTAAGGTGCTACGTCTCAAGGCCCGCGCCCCAAGGGGTTGTGTGGTATTGGGTCGTGAGGAAAATACGTAAGGTCTTGAACTTCCCCTTTATTGGACATTTGTAAAATTTAATCAATTTCTTTGATGAGTTTCAGAACTAACTTACGAGGGACCTTCACAAACTGTGAACTGTAGGCTGTTTACACAAACCAATTTTTTATGCTATAATGTTGCATTTGTTGTGAAAAGCTTATATACGGCTTATTGGCTAATTTCATTAAAAAAAATTTGGTTTGCCTTAAGGGTCCAAGGCAAAAAGTTAAAAAATAGTCAGGTAAAAATCTTTTTAAATAGGCGCCAAAACAATTAACACACAAAAAGCCTTTCACATCACTTCTCACCTCAATACAGACCCTAAACCCGTTTTAATTTTTTATTTTGAAAAAGAAGTGATTTTTATCGGATTTACGCTAAACTTTACTTAAACAATATTCTTGTGCCGATTTAAAAAATATTTTTTCTTGGCTATTTTTAATTTTTTTGCATTGGACCCCCAAGGGAAACCAAAAATATTTTTTTCGAATTTTGGAAAACTACTGTGCTTTTAATGCCTAGTGTTAAAAATCACGATTCTACGGGTAGTTGCCCTTTGGGGAAAAGCAAGTTTAGCGCTGTCTGGAGAGGAGGATGCCAAACCATGATACCCGTATCATGGTTTTTGTCACCTTTGACACCTCCGTAAAGAAAAACTTCTGTAACGAAAATAGCCAATCACCCGGATATAAGCTTTTCACAAGAAATGTAACATTATAGTACAAAAAAATTGGTTCGTGTAAACAGCCTACAGTTCACAGTTCGTGCACTTCCGATGATAATGATCAATGATAAACTCACCAAACTACTTCAATCTATTTTTGAATAATAAATTTCCAATTCCAAAACTCACCAACGAATCCTGTTAAGATTTTCAATTAGGTTTGAACGTGTCGAAACGAGTCGGAAAACTGTTAGTTATATTGAGTGTTTTTCCTAACTTCCCCGACATCCTGATATTTTCAAGCCTAATAATTGCTAAAGAAGTGTGGTCAAAAATGACCGCTTTAAAGAAGTAAAGCCGTTTTTCTAATTTTTGCTAATTTGGCTAATTGGCTAATTTTTGCATTGTTCAGCTATGCAATATATGTTATTTTTTAGCAACCGCCTATATTCGACCATGCTACTTTACTAATTGGTAAATTGGAGTGATTAGAGTTAACCATCAATAATTGAGTATCAATGGTGATTTAGGGCTCACTACAGGCAAGGAAGAGCCAAGTTTGTGCCCGAGGACTATGTTCCAGGTTTGCTATATTTTGTTGTGTGGTCAATAAGTTCGCGGGTGGTTGTAATTTTTGTATGGGTCTTGAACTTTTTTATGTGAATTATGTTGAACTTATTATAAAAAGTAGAGATGATGGCTTGACCTTTTCGGGACGGGACTGGTCAGAATTCAAATTTAAAAATTTCGGGACGGGACACCGACGGACAGGTGCCAAAATTTCCAGGGCGGATTCCGGACGGGACGATTCTCTAAAATTTACGGGACGGGACGGAATTGTCCCGTCCCGTCATCATCTCTAATAAAAAGCTTACCAGACAGTTGCGAACCTTTCTATACATCAAATTGCGAACGCACGAAAGCTTTGGTCATAAATTTCTGGAGAATTAAATGGACCCTTGATACGAACTGACATCACTTTTATGCTGAGCATTTTATTAAGTTAACACACCCAGGCCCGCCGGTGAGACCGGCTGGTTCTGGCGCAGAATTTAATGCTGGATCCGATTTACTTTTTGACTTTAGGAAAAGTCAAAAAGTGGGTCAAAAGCGCTTTTTAAAATTTACTCATTTTTCGAACGAAAATTAAATAGCTCATAATTTCGAAATTTTACAATGACATATAAAAACTAAAATATGCGTTAGATAGAGGAGTGACGGGGCTACATTTTATTATATAATTTGATTTACGAACTTGCACTTTTACTTGTGCGAAAATGCAAATAACTCAAAGTTGGGTAAAAAAGACCCCATTTTGGAGACTCCAATTTTACAAAAGCTTCACATACACATGTGGGCGATTTTGCTCTGCCCCGAGATACAGATCCTCAAAGTAGAGGGGGGGGGCGCTTATTAGAGAGGGGGCGGTTATTAGAGATAATACGGTATGTATACAATGTTGTAATCCAGTCAAAAGACGCCATGGCTGATGTGTTTTGTTTGTGATCATTTATAAAAATGTCAAAAAAGCAGGATTTTGTTTTTCCCGTGGAATCCTTCCCTTGCAACATTTCAATGAGATTTTTTTTGCATTTGATAGTACTCTCCTAGGGCTACACAATTAGCCCAAAATCGCCTACATGTGTTTGTGAAGCTTTTGTAAAATTGGAGTCTCCAAAATGGGGTCATTTTTACCCAACTTTGAGTTATTTGCATTTTCGCACAAGTAAAAGTACAAGTTCGTAAAGCAAATTATATAATAAAATGTAGCCCTGTCACTCCTCTATCTAACGCATATTTTAGTTTTTATATGTCATTGTAAAATTTCGAAATTATGAGCTATTTAATTTTTCGTTTCGAAAAAATGAGTAAATTTTAAAAATCGCTCTTTTGACCCACTTTTTCACGCTTTTTTCCTAAAGTCAAAAAGTAAATCGGATTCAGCATTAAATTCTGCGCCAGAACCAGCCGGTCTCACCGGCGGCGCTGGGCGTGTTAAACTTATTTATGTTTAGGATAATTATACTAACTGATGTGTTTCACTATTAAAATTTTATCAAAAAAATGGCTATAGCAATATTGTCTGATAGGTTTCAAAGTTATAATTTCGCTGCACAAAATTTGATTTCGAAACCCATCAAACAATTTTGCTCCAATTTTTATAATAACATTATAATGATTAGATGCCTATTAGTTCGTGAAATTGTGTAACCCGTACGAAAATATTATGTACAGCTATAACCTTCCGGGAACGGGTAGGAGAAAAATGGGCTATTTCGAATTAGGCCTTTTCAAATTGGGCCAGTGCAAACTGGGCCACATTTTTGAGTCAAGCAACACGGCTACCAGGGCAATGTTTTTTCACCACACTTTCGCCTTTTCCCTGAACTTGAGCGCTTTTTCAAATTTTATATTTTGATGCTTTTTTGCTTCATTCTTTGTACTACATTCTATATAAAGCCACCTCTTGTGACCGACTTTTGGTGGCGTTCTACGAAATTGTAGACTGTACCCATTTGAGAAAATGCAATTCACTTTCAATACAGAGGGATGAATTTTTTGTTAGGGTTTTTTTTTCTGGTCAACATTTGTTATTATTTCCGTATCTCTCTAATAAACACCCCCTAGTTGAAAAAAGTCAATACACGCCTTCCCCAAAACTAATTTATGCACTCGTCCCACACACAACGGTAACAAGCAAACAGATTTTTAACAATTTCTTTGGTACTTTTCCAAATGAGCAGCGATGGATACGAGAAATTCAATACGAGGTAATCCGACTCCATTGGCATAGTTGGGAGTCAGCTGCTGGATCTGTTTCCCTGAATAAATTGCTCAAAAATGTGGCCCAATTTGCATTGGCTCAATTTTAATTTGTCCCATTTTTCTTCTCCTCCCGAGAACTTATGGACCAACCCAGTATTTCAAAAACATGTGGTGCCTGTTACGATACCGTTTTTAACCCTGGATAATTCTGCAACCTTAGAGACTAATTGTCAAGGGTAACAAATTATTGATGGGCAGATAAGTTACAAAAATAGATTGTGCTTTAGTTACTCTAAAGACGGTAAATAAAAAAATATAAAAAAAACTCAATACGCCTTTAGGATTATGCACTCACATTTTGTTTGCCTTTGGATGGATGAATGACAATTACACTGCTAGGTAAACACGTTTTTTCAATATATAAATCTGAACTAATTAGTGTTTAGAGCCTACGACCCAGCTGATTTACCAACTGAGTGGTCTGGTGGAAGCATGTTTTCTCGAGTGAATGCGCTCAAGACAGGCGACCCTCAACTCAGAACTCTTCTGTCGTTCGGAGGATGGACTTTTGGAACTCGCCTTTTCAAAGAAATGACTTCTACTGCTAAAAACCGACAGACCTTCATCAAATCTTCCATTAGTTTTGTGCGAGAACATGGATTTGATGGTATCGACATTGATTGGGAATATCCTAATGGAACGCAGGATATTTACAACTTTAACAGCTTTTTGAAGGCAACTTTTTTGTCGACTGTAGTATATTTTGGTTAACTTTTTACAGTTTAGGAGCTAAAAGAAGCTGCAGTGGTCGAGTCTCAAAGTTCATACAAAGAAGTTTTGCTCATCACGGCTGCTGTAAGTAATGTTAGCTTTGTAAACAGTTTAAAAGTGCGTTTATTTACTTGTGAAAATTTGTACTTAAACATCATTGATTTAGGTGCTACCTTAATGTTGCCTTTTTTACTCATTTTGTGACTCTAAGTTTTGGCCCTAAAACTTTTAGACTATTGGGTTTGTAACCTTCAATCCTTGGTTGGGTCCATACTTGCGCCTCCGCCAGCAGAGGTGACGAAATTGACAAAAATGGCGGTGGAGGCGGCGGAGCTCAACTTAAAAACGCCGGCGCTTGCGGCTGCGCCTTTTATTTTTCGAGGAAACGCGCAAGTATGGTGAGGCTGTATTTGACTTAGAATGTTTGTGATAACAACTGATCGCGAACCATTATTTCGCGGGTTCTCATACACAAGATATAATATTTTCGTGTGGGTTTCAAAACATTTTTGATCGACCATTAACACATTGGGTAGAAGCATAAGTTCTGCAACAAACCCAAAGTGACTTGCACTTTTTGATGGGTTGCAAAATATTTTTATTAATAAAATATGCAAACAAATTTTTATGGGTTTCACAATTAACCTTTTTCTGCGAAAAATTTAATAAGTGAAACCCGTAAAAATTTATTTGCATATTTTATAAATAAAAATATTTTGCAACCCATCAAAAAGTGCAAGTCACTTGCCTTATGATGGGCAACCAGTGAACTCGCCGACTAATCAAATATTATCGACTTCAGGTCTCAATTTTATTAGGAAGTCATGGATACTCTGCAAGAACATGCAAATGAAAAATTTCCGCGGTAGGGTCTTCAAAATCACACCCGGGAGGGTCCCTTGTTAAAATAATGGGAATAAAATTGTGTAATCGTTTAAGAACTGTCATAAAAAACTGTTGAACCAAATCGAGAAAAGGAGCGTCGACAGTAAATGAAAAGAGCTTGAGTGTAGAATCCTCCCCGCGCAGAGTAGTCAGGTGGCCGAGATAACCTCATACAGTATTTCCTCTAATAGTAAATTCGGTCCTTATATTTTTTACTCAGGTTCTAGGGGGACCTACTATTAGAGAGAGGCCTTCTATTGGAGGGGGACCTTGTGGTTTTCAACCTCAAATTCAGCCATGAAGATTTTTGCCTGGTTGATTTAGAATTTTTCAAATCGGAATAATAAACAACATCATCGCGACACCTTCTATTAGCTTCTATTTGCTTGTCCACCTTAATTTTTTGAGAAAGCCAACTGTTCTTCAAATCATTAGCAAAAACGACTGCTTTTGATCTTGTGAGTCCTTTATTGTTCACATACAATTGTATTGTAGGTGGCAGCTGGAACTGAGAATATCGACAATGGCTATGACATTCCAACCCTTGGAAAGTAAACTTTTTGAGAAAATGCTGAAATTATCAGTTTGAAAATCTTTTTATTATAGATTGCTAGACTTTGTTCTCCTGATGAGCTATGATTTCCATGGTTCTTGGGAGAAAGTCACTGGTTTCAATGCGCCTCTGTATCGAAGAGACACTGATGATCCTAAACGACCAAAGTGGAATGTGGTTTGTGACTCTTAACAGTTCTAGCAGCCACATAAAATCTATGACACTATTTTTGTTGAGAAGCCCCTCCCCCTAAACACCATTTTTTTGCCACAGTTCCCCTGTTGTTTTTGCGATTATTTAGGATTAGGGTTTGCCAGCGTATTTTAGGAAGGACTCAAAAGTACTATAAACCCAAAATTTATAGTATTTTTCTTCTAAAAATCCATTTCAAGAAATTAATATCTATAAACCTAGAAAATTGAAAAAGTACATTTTGACTACTTTTAAAGAAAAAAGGCAATTTATCTAGTTTTTATTGCTATTTTGAAGTAGAGATGATGACGGGACGGGACAATTTTAGAGAATCGTCCCGTCCCGGAATCCCGCCCAGAAATGTTTTGGCACCTGTTCCGTCCCGGTGTCCCGTCCCGAAAAAAAATTATTTGAATTCCGTCTCGTCCCGTCCCGATTCAATTTTTCAACAACTACTAAACTCTTCTCCGGGGGCGTAGGGGGCTTGGGGGCTTGGAGTTGAGATGCGCACACACACATACCTTAGAGACCAAACACTCGGAAAAACTCTGGATGCATAAAAACAATGTGCATGCCAGAGTTTTTTATGGGGTAGGTCCCTGCAAGGAAAACTATGTTCAAGATCTTCTTCTTTTGAGGAGTGGCTCCTACTCAGGCCAACTCTGATCCAAATGAAAAACCAAATGATGTTATTGATGTCGAAGATATTGTTGAGGAGACCGAATAAATGTTTACTATTGCGGCAATAAACGAAAATGAATATTCAAAAAAAATTCAAATCCTATCTTAAATAAAGTCTTCACGTACCCTCTCCAGGTGGTTTACCTTGGTCCACCAAGGCAAAAAGTCAAATTTTGGTCAAAAATTTTTTTTCCAAAAATGGCCTTCCGCACTCTAAAAACACGTTTTAAGTATGTTTTAATTGCTCACACATCAAAAAAACACGCTTTAAGCCAGTTTTGGGCTAGGCGGTATAATGCACTTTAGCCCTTCCCTGTCCCGGGGTCCCGTCCCGATATAACTTTTTGACCTGTCTCGTCCCGCGTCCCGTCCCGGAATTTTTAAATTTGAATTCTGACCCGTCCCGTCCCGAAAAGGTCAAGCCATCATCTCTATTTTGAAGCAAAAAAATTGTTTGACATAAAACTTCAAAAATAAAAAAGATTTGGCGTCCCAAAAAGTACAAATCTTTTTAGAAAGTACAGTACCTGCTATAAACTCATGTTTAAGTCTATCCTAACATAGGCTGACTAACCCTCGCCTAAGTCCAAGACTAAATAATAATAAAAACCAAGGCTAACCAAAGCAAAAATTTAATGGTTGGAGTAAGGTCTCAAATAGAAAAGTGCCAAATCTATTTTCCAATTAACTATTTAGGCTAGTGCTGCTGATTACTGGTTCAAAAAGGGAATGCCCAAGCCCAAAATAATCATTGGCATACCTACTTATGGTCGAGGATGGACTCTTGATAAGTCCGATTCCGCGTGTGTGGGTGCTAATGCAAGTACTCCAAGCAAAGCTAGCAGTCTAATTTAAGTTTTTGTCAAGGCTAAGCAAGTAAATGAAAATGTTTTTTTTTCAGAAATGAAGCTGGAATTGGAGCTTATTTTGAAGTAAGAAATTATTTTCGGCATTTATTTGGTTAGGGACCGCATTTTATAACTAATAATGCAATCACGTTTAAACATCTTTTGAGCAATTTTTACACGCTAAAGACGACCAAAAAGTTGTTTCTGGAATTTTCTAAATGACCAAAGTTAAGGGGGACAAAAATTTGTAAGAGCCGCATTACGGTAGTTGATATCCAAATTTTAAATTTTTTGGCTTTATAGTTCTGCGAGATGTTAGCTCATGGAGCTAAGAGATACTTTGACGATCAAACGCAAGTGCCCTACTTGGTCAATGGAGACCAGTGGTTCAGCTATGACGACCAGGAAAGCATTAAGATCAAGGTTACAATATTAGTTTAAAGAAGAATGAAATAGTCCAAGGGAATTTACTAGGGTTGGACAATGGTCAATTGAGCAGTTAATTGACCGGTCAATTAATATTATTCAACCGGTCGATAAGAACTCGGAAATTGTTGCTTGCTATTTCCAAAATGTGCTACAGTCAACTATCCCAATAAGTCACCTTTCCCAGTGGTACTAATAGGAAGGTCAACAAACAAAAGTTTTTCTGTAAACCAACAAAAGCACGTCTGAAATTACGTTAACGAGGAGTTTAAATTAATGAGGGGTTTTAACTACAACGGAATTGAAAAAGTAAAAGACACTGAGATGGAAATTTGAACAATTAACCGCTTTCCGGTCAATTGTACAACCAAGAGTTTACTAACAAGGAAACCCCACGAACTGTAAATGGAATTAGAAAAATGTGTTTATCCTATCTTGTAGAGCATGGTCTATTCACTCATAGTAACCACAAGGCTTTTTCCTATAGAAAGAAAAATGGAAAGTTTTGAGTAAAAGAAACATGCAAAAATGCCAGACCGGTATGGGTCTTTTAATAATTTATTTTTTACAAGGTGTTTCAAGAATTTTGAAACTTTTGTTTTGGACATTACTTTTTCTAGAACGCGCTTTTTAGAAGCGCTTTTTACAGATCGACTCGATTTGCGAAAGTTTCAAAATTATTGAAACACCTAGTAAAAAATAAATTATTAAAAGACCCATACCGGTCTAGCATTTTTGCATGTTTCTTTTACTCAAAACTTTCCATTTTTCTTTCTACAGGGATAAAACCTTATAGTTATTATATTAAAATAGACTATGCTAGGGTAAACAGACTTTGTTTATTTCATTTTACAGTTCTTGTAAGTTGTAAAGTGAAAATTATGGCTCGCGGGAGCTCTTCAAAAACGAAACTTGTCAAAAATTTGCCTTGGTCCCGTTTGATGCGGAATACACAAAAAATGAAAATCATACATTACAGTCGCCTCTCGATTTAGTATACTCTTGATTGAGTAGAACTTTCGATTTAGTGTATATTTTTCTCAGTCCCCAACAAAGAAAACAGCTCTCGATTTAGTATATTTTTTCTACTTTGATTAAAATTGCTGATTTTAAAATGTACATGTATTGGTCTTTTTATAGATTAATCACTGAATACTCCAAAAAGATGTAATTACTTTAACCGATCAAATATCTGGATATAGTGCGGTCGCTTAGCGGGGGTTGACTGTATAGCGGGGGTTGACTGTGTATCGAGAGTTGAATGTAGAGCAAGAATTGAATGTATAGCAAAAGTTGACTGTATATCAAACCATTTGATAACTTTATTGTTATGAAAAATATGACAGTCGCACTATGTTAAGAGTACGCTTTCCGTCAGAAACGGAGAAAAGACGCACAATATTGAAAGTCGCACTATAGCAAAAGTGCACTATACCGAGGGTATAGTTGCTTTATATTTAAAGTAAACCATCGAAATAATCGAACAAGACGCACTATACAGAGAGTCGCACTATATCGATAGTTGACTGTAGTACCTTACTATTGAAGGTTGAATAAAAGATTCTTTTGGTTAAAGTTTTGGGTCATTATTAAGTCATCAAGACAAGATGTCTCGATTTAGTGTAACTCTCGATTTAGTGTATATTTTCCCTGTACCCACGGGCCTACACTTAATCGAGAGGCGACTATACTAACGTTATAATAGTTTAGAAATACCGTATATCCTCTATTTATCGGCCCTCCTGTAATAATCAGCCTTCTCTAATATATGTCCTCCCTCGAAAACCTATATTTCAGCCCACAGTCAATATTTTTTTGCGTTTCCTTCTGTAACTATGAAAAATTTGTTGACTACCGTATTATCTCTGATAAGACCCCATGGGGCCTTATTTTTCAACCCCTCTTTGGAGGTGGGGTCTTATTAGAAGTCGTCTTTTTGGCCTAATTAGGCCTTATTTGAGGCGTGGCCTTATTTTTAAACACCTCTTAAGACATGAGGCCTAATTATAAGGTGGGGCCTTATTGGAGAGTGGGGTCTTATTAGAAATAATACGGTATGTAAAATTGGTTGACTATATGTAAGACGGGCCGGCCCGGACCGAATTTTTTTTTGACTAGGCCAGTACCTTGCCTAAAAAATGGGCCAGGCTGCCAAAAGTACGGCTTGTGCACATGCCTATTAAATTAAAAGGACTCAAAATTTTCCAGATTGACCCAAATATTTCTGACTTTTGAGATCAATAGAGGATATGCGGTATCACTGTGTTCTTGTTTGATTTATTAATAAATTTTATATATCTTTAAAAACTATTCAGTGTAAATGGATCAAAGACAACCAGTATGGTGGCGCTTTTGTGTGGACTCTGGACTTTGATGACTTCAATGGGCAATGTTCTAATAGCAAGGGCATGCGCTACCCGCTCATTGGGACTATCGCCGCTGAGCTAGGAGGAAACACAATAGTAAGAACTATTCTATACAATAGTTAACTATAAAGTTCTTGGTATCCTTAAAAAGTGACTGAAATATCGTGAAAATTCTAATAGAGTGGTGGTAATTTTTTTTTGTAAATTTTTGAAACAGTTCATGTGGCTACAAATGACATTTTTTACCCGTTTTCGATTTTGTCTATTTCTCATTGCCATTGTTTTTAAGTTGAAAAATAATTGGCCCTAGTTGCCAAGGCGGCACTGTTTTTGTTAAGACACCACCCACGTACCTCGCCCTAAACATCAAATTGTTTTGCAGCTAAATTGAACCTGAGCCCAACCTTCCTCATTTTCGGTATCTTTTTTCACCCGTCTTATGTGACTAATTAATGCTATTGTATTTTACGATGTTATCCTACACTACTACCGGCTGTAATCCTGATTTAAACTTGTTTTTTTTTGAGAAAATGGTGATGAAAAAATTTTAGTCCCTTCTTTTTTATAAAAACTCTTTTTGAGATGGCTAAAAATAAAGTTTCTGGTCGTTTTTGACAAGTAAAATTATATTGTAGATGCCGGAGCCTGTGCCCTACACTCCACCTCCTGCCACCTATTCTAGCACATTGATGCCTGACAGTCTAGACCACCTTTGCTATTATCAAACTGATGGATTCAGAGCCTATCAGTACAGCTCCAACTGCAATCAGTTCTTGTTGTGTTTGTCCAACAAAGGCTTCAAATTGAGTTGTCCAGAGGGATTGGAGTTTGATGCTGCACTTGGCTATTGTATTTATGTTAGTTTTTTTAACCTACGAGGTGTGCCTGAAGGAAAACCCACATTTAGTACTCAAAATTTTCTACCAGAATTCAGTATTTTGGTACTAGAACTTAGTATCTTTGCCCTCCACGCTTGTTCAAAGCCGTGTTTTTAGAATTGTGTTTTTGACCCAGTTTTGCAAGCTGTTCTCAGACAGTTCACTATAAATTTAATAACTCTTTTCACGCTTATAACTCATTTTTAAAGCTACAAATTGAGAGGTAACTTGCCTAAGCCTAGTCAAAAATTGGTCGAGAACACAATGCCGAAAGACCGATTTTGAGCTAGCGTGGTTATACAATGGATAATATTGTTTTCTTACCGCAAATACGCTGCGATCACACTGCCAATCATATGTTTCTCACAGCAAAAAAAAATTTTTTTGCTAAATACTCTTTTCTCACCGCATTTGAGTTTTTTTGTATTATTAGATTTACTTTGATCACTTTAGGATTTTTTACTGGAGATTGCCTTCCCAGTCTTTCCGACAGCGCTCCCGTGTTATGATTGATGTAAACACCGAGAGAAAAAATAAATTCGGTAACGAAAGAGAGTTTTTCGGTGAGAAAAGAGTATTTTGCGCAGGGTACGTAAATGTACTTTTTAAAAGATTTGTACTTTTTGGGACCTCAAATCTTTTTTATTTCAAGATTTTACGCCACAATATTTTTTTTGATGCTCAAAAATGGATAAGCGCTGGATAAAATGGCACTTTTAAACGATAAAAAACCAAATTGCACTTTTTTGACCAAATGTACTGTTTTTCAAAACTTTGAGTTACGCACCCTGATTTTGCGGGTAAGTTTTTGGTGGTGAGAAACAAATAATTTGCGGTGATTTCCAAGTGCTTTGTGGTAAAAAAAATCATCCTTATTTAATTAGAGATCAATCTTTTTTGTAATTTTGCAGCAAACAGTGTTGCAATAAAAACTTTTATTTACAGCCAACAATGAGTGGTTGTAGCAGAAAGGAAACGGTGGGCACACATTCTACCAATCCACTAGTTGTAACAGATGCCACTACTCCTCCAACGAATCAACGTAAGCTTGTTTTTATTTAAATTTTTTTTAAGTAAGTGTTTAATTTAGCATTTGTTTGCACCAAAGAAGGGTTCCAGCCAGACCCGGCAAGTTGCTTTCACTTCTATAGATGTGTTGGAAACACTGCTTACCACTTCGATTGCCCACCAGGCCTGCAGTTTAGTCCTACTTCCTTGCAATGCGATCATGCCAATCAAGTTAATTGTGTTTGAAAAAAAGATATAATAATAAATGTCAAAAATATGTTTTTAATTAATAAAGAGTATAAATGACTACAATGGAACGCTCACCTATTAAAACACTGATTTAAAAATTAGTTACAAGTGTTTTTTAGCTTATGATGTAGCTCAATGCTAAATATACTATACCATAAGCTAACCAAAAGCCTAGCTTACAAACATTCATACGTATTTTAAATTAGGGAACATCCATAAATTATGTCAGACTGACAGGCCGTTTTTGGGAACCCCCCACCCCCCCTGTCAGAACATGTCAGAATGGGCTTGAACTATTGAAATCTGACAATTTTCTGACACAACTTTGTGACCTAAAATTTATTTCTGCACATTTTTTTTTGAAGTTTAAAACCTTAAAAATGATAGTGTAAAATAACAGAAGCCTTTATTATAAGTTAAATCTCCCAAACACTCCCAAGAGCTTTGTCTTGAAAAAACCTTTCGAACCAATTCGCTCAGTAGAAGCCTTTCAGAAATAGCTTAGTTCCTAAAGTGATAGGGTGCGACTTGTCTTCCAAGCACAGCTGGAGTGTAGTCCCGAGACTCTTGCCCGAATTGATCACTCTGCATTGGCATGCAAGTAGCGGTATGCTTAGTTAGTGAATGAAAGGATGAATGAAGGTGTCGTTTACGATGTGAACTTTTGAATATTCATAGTTTTTGCTGTTCCATAACTTGCTGGGTTTGATGTCTTATCGAAAGATAAGAGACTAAAATACTCTTTGCTATATTGACTCGAACTTCAAGTGACCAAACACTACGAGCAACTATATCATGATACTTACCGTATTTTCTCTAATAGAGCACCACACGCACTTGATTCAAAATGGTTCGCTTTGCTCCGATAAATAGTTAGTTAGTGCTATCACTCTATCAGAGGAAATACGGCACATGTCAACCAATTATTTTGCAATAACGAACGAATTATTGTATAATCAAAATAAGCTAAGTTTGACCTCCAGCTGTACAAGGGTCTGTTGCAGCTGGATCACCAATAATAGCTTCACTATCACTGAAGAAATCGTCATATTCATCTTTATAGCTTGTACTGATCGACTGGTCATCTTTGACGACGTCACTCTGAAAAAAAAGGAAAAATACAGCTCTTACGCTCTACAAGAGGCAGCGGAAGCCTATTTGACGGGACAAATGACAAACTTGTTTTCCATCAATTCTCACAAAAAATTCTAATTCATATTAGGGATTGGATCTGTTATACCCAAGCTTGTAGACCTTTCCAACTGCTGGTCTGCAGACGAATTTAGACGAGTTAAGACAATATTTGTTTACAGGTGAGACATGATCAATAATTAAGATTTTTGATTTCGATTTATTTTCTTGATCCTGGACTATCTGCGACATGAAATCTTGGAAGGTATGGTCAACACTCTTCGACACATATGGTCAACACTCTTCGACACAATAAAAATAAGTACTATGGTATAAACCTGCCGGAGTGTTGACCGTGTGACCTTTCGAGACTGTAGCTTGCATGACCCCCGATGCATTCCTGCCCACAGCTTGCGAAGCGGAGTCTAAAATAATGCGATTATTTTTTGAGAAGAGAATCAAAAAGCAGAAGCGAACCAGTACCCGAACGAGAGCGACGAAACTTAGCCTGGACTGATCACACTCTTCGGCATTTGTACATCTCGTTCGATACGTTGCACTAATTTACGCATTTCTTTTCAGGTTTATTCTGCCTGCTTTCACGTACTTATTGCTAATTTTTTAAAACTTTCAAGTGTCCAGAATAAACCTAAAAGGAGATGTGTCAGTTAGTGCAAGGGATCGAAAAAGAGATACAAAGACCGAAGAGACTGATCCAGGCGGGAACCCTCACTTCCACCGAAAGATCGATTCTGAAAAAAGAGCATTTCACAGCGTTCTCCCAGCTTATCACCAAAAATAATCCAAACCTTTTTCGAATTGCCTGAAAAAAGTACGATAAATGTTGAACGACAACGAAAAGAAAGCGAAAAAAGACATACGCATGATCGAACCTCAAAAAAGATAAGGAAATGAAAACATATTTATCGAAAACACCTGTCAGTCAAAAAAATTTGTTATACGCAGCAAAAGAAAGCTGCGCGAACGGACACATCTAATACAAACAGCTGCAAATTATTAATAATAAGCTTTTTTACTTGACAGCTAAAATAATTTATTTTCAAAATTTTGTCTTGCACAGAAATTATTCGAACACTAATTTATACGCACAAATGTCATAGCTGTACATAAAATTTACATTTGTGTTCGCCACGGTCTATAAAAAATCTGCTCGACAATAGCTGACTTTTTATGCAGAAAAAACCGACCCGTAAAACAGCTATTTAATTTTTCTACATTATTAACCCTCTAATAAATCATCCGAGCTGTCACTTTTGACACACCGGATGATTAATTACGGGGTTAATAATGTACCGTTAACTACCAAGTGCGCAGCTGAAAATTTCAAATCTAAAATTGAAAAAAGTTACCGTCGTGTTTAGCATGAAATTCTGAACCAGATTATACCGATCTAGCGGTCCGTCCTGCTTGTCTCTATATTGCCTCAACCTCTACTTAATTTTCTAACTTCTTTAAAGGTGATGTCAATTTGTTAGAGTCAAAGACTCACATAAAAATGTTTTTCCTCAAACTTATTGTAAAAAAAAAGATAGTTTCCGAAGGTTTGACCCAGCGAGAAAAGAGTGTATGTGAAGAATATGATGGAAAGGAACTAGATATCGTTGAATCTAACTAGATGCTTCTTTTTTCTTTTCTTTCCAAATAAAAGCTTAGAACCTTTGGGGTTGGTATTGGACGACTTTTTTCAAAGTTTTGAACTGCCTGGTCGCGATCGGGATCCAGTCTCGTTTATATCTCTATTTTTAAATGGTTATTCCTTTATTGAAAGAAATAAAGTCTGCATGGAAGTGCTCATAAAATTTTCTTCTTCAATTTGATATTTTGTTTAAACAGCTGCTAATGTGTCTATCTGTTGCTTTTGTATTTTAAATAAAAAGTAATTACAATAATAAAAAGAGCGTTTCTCTCTTCTTTTCACAAAATCAACAAACAAAACTATAACTTTATAAAAACTGAAACATAAAGTAAAGCTTTTTTCGCCAAAAAAAATCTAATATGCAAATTAAATGGAAATACGGTTTTAATCACGAGAAACTATACAAATTTGTTTAGTCTGTGTTGGCGACAATATAAAAGGGTATAGACGAGAGGAGAATTTATTTTTATAAAAAAATCAAATAGTTTATGGAATCTGATTTGTCTAGTTTTACAAAAAGTTATTTTCAGGATTGTGCATAGGAGTGCATTTTTTCCAATTTTCGGCGTTAGTTATTTTAATAAAATACGGTATTTTGTTTGCTCCTAAACTTTATCGTTTTCACCAAAGCTGGGTGATGGGAATATGCCTTGTAATTTTTCCGGAATATTCCCGAAAATCACCGGAGAATATAACCGCTAGTCAAAATTGTTATTATCCTTTTGCTTTTATAACGACTTTTTCAAGCAAATTTCGCCTAATAATTTTTTGTCAGGCAAATCACTGCTTCTGACACCGGAATCCTGGTCAGCATACTTGATGTGCTCAAAAAACAACTCTTAAAAAAATAACTCTCTAATAAATTTTGAATTCTTCGCGAGACAACGAAGATTTGAAATCAAACCTTTTTTTATTTTCCCATTTTTGGAATAAGAATATCACCGTCTTTTGGGAATATTTAGGATTATTCCCAGGAATATTCTAAAAAAAATTATCATCAGGGATTATCTCAAACCTAGTTTTTACAAAATTTGTTTTTACAAAGTTTTTTCTCACAAAATTCAAATAATTTTGTAATAAACATAGATACTTTAATAGAGCTCGAATTAAATTACGCCTGCAAAAGTCTGAATTTCGCCCTCTAATTTTGTTTTGCTATTTTTCTTTTTCTTTTTTCTGTAATTTTCAAAACTTTTTGGATTAATGTGTAGTGCTGGAATTAGGCTTCATAATGAGCTATAAACATTGGTAAGGGATTTGCAAAATGTAGAAATTGAGAGGCTTTTTAAGGTTTTTTCAGAACCTCTTGATTTTGCAAATCATTCACCAAAGTTTGGTAGCTCATTAGAAAGACAAGATTTAGGGTTACAAAAAATGCAAAACGCTTAAAAAATTACATCAAATATTCAAAACAAAATGGCGAGATAAAATAAGAGGGCGAAAAAAGGTAAATTAGAGGGCGAAATTCAGACTTTTCAGGGCTCACGTCAGTTACAGCCTACTTTTATGTTAGTTCATTTTCAATTTTTTAATTTTTGATTCCTGAGGCCTTCTAAGTTCACAAGAAGGTTGAAAATGGAAAAATTTCACGACTTCCACCTGAAAAGCTCTAAAAAAACTGCGGCCCTTTTTCACAATGGGAGTTTTTTTCGCCTTGATCTCCTGTTGATTTTTTTTGTAATTTTTCAGGCTTACGCAAGGGATGGCCAGTGTATGTTAAAAGGAACTCAAACATGAGTCCAACATATGTCTGAGTCCTTCCTAACATACGCTGGCCAACCCTTGCCTAGTCCGAAGCTTAAAAACAACAGAGGGATTAAGGCAAAAAAATCCCCACATTATGGAAAAGAGCCAAAACAGCTATATAGGTCAAATAAAACCAAAAAACTTTACCTATGACAGCAAACTAAGTAGTATCCATCAAAATATAAATAGCGAAATAAAAAAGAGTCTTTTTTCTTTTTAAAAGACTAACTGCTTATGAAAGACTGATAAGGGTTCAGACACTTAGAAAACGATTGTTCATTTAAAAAAGCTATTGTTAGTTGCATCAAAAATCCAAATACAGTGTTTTTACTTTTACAAATAGAATGCTTTTAAATTATTCGGTTGGCCGGAAAGTAATGTCGTTTTTTTCTAACGCTTACCACGCGGTGGTTGTTTTTTTATCATAATAGAGCATTATATACGAAAATGAAGCACTGTTTTTCTGCTTCTACAGTCAACCCTCGTTAATCCGCCACCCTCGATAATCCGCCACCCTAGGGCCGGTCCCAAAAAAGCTAAAGTTAAGCAAAGGTAGGGTAATCGCACCTCGATAATCCGCCACCCTAGGGCCGGTCCCAAAAAGCTAAAGTTAAGTAAAGGTAGGGTAATCGCACCTCGATAATCCGCCACCCTAGGGCCGGTCCCAAAAAGCTAAAGTTAAGTAAAGGTAGGGTAATCGCACCTCGATAATCCGCCACCCTAGGCCGGTCCCAAAAGCTAAAGTTAAGTAAAGGTAGGGTAATCGCACCTCGATAATCCGCCACCCTCGATAATCCGCCACCCTAGGCCGGTCCCAAAAAGCTAAAGTTAAGTAAAGGTAGGGTAATCGCACCTCGATAATCCGCCACCCTAGGGCCGGTCCCAAAAAGCTAAAGTTAAGTAAAGGTAGGGTAATCGCACCTCGATAATCCGCCACCCTAGGGCCGGTCCCAAAAAGCTAAAGTTAAGTAAAGGTAGGGTAATCGCACCTCGATAATCCGCCACCCTCGATAATCCGCCACCCTAGGGCCGGTCCCAAAAAAGCTAAAGTTAAGCAAAGGTAGGGTAATCGCACCTCGATAATCCGCCACCCTAGGGCCGGTCCCAAAAAAGCTAAAGTTAAGTAAAGGTAGGGTAATCGCACCTCGATAATCCGCCACCCTAGGGCCGGTCCCAAAAGCTAAAGTTAAGTAAAGGTAGTGTAATCGCACTCGATAATCCGCCACCCTAGGGCCGGTCCCAAAAAAGCTATAGTTAAGTAAAGGTAGTGTAATCGCACCTCGATAATCCGCCACCCTCGTTAATCCGCCACCCTGAGGCCGGTCCCTAGGGGTGGCGGATTAACAAGGGTTGACTGTAATATGTTTTTACAACTTTTTTACACATAAAGATTTTAACGTGGGTTTAGGCCTTTCAGATGAACTGTCAAGTTGATGAAAAAACGCATTTTCGACACATCCTCCTTTTTGCATTCAACCAAGGTCAAAAGGCGACTGAAGCGGACTTTGCAACTTTGCAAACCAACGCTGAGCTGCCCTTATGTCCATCGAGCCCTCTCCGTACACTTGACAGATTTCCTGAGCCGCTTCAGTCTCTTTTTGACCTTGGTTGAATGCAAAAAGGAGGATGTAACGAAAATGCGTTTTTTCATCAACTTGACAGTTCATTTGAAAGGCCTAAAACCATGTTAAAATCTTTACTTGTAAGAAAATTGTAAAAACATATTAGAAGCAGAAAAACAGTGCTTCATTTTCGTGCTCTATTATGATAAAAAACAACCACAGCATGGTGAGCGTTAGAAAAAAAACGACATTACTTTCCGGCCAACCCAATACTTTAGTTACTAAAGAAATGAAATTTTGCTACTCTATTTCGAATTTGAAATTTCTGCAGTTTTTTGTTATTAATTTGCTATTTGTCGAAGGTAAGATTTTACAAAATACTTCAACACTTTTAGCAACTGCCTATTTTTAGCAACTGCCTATGTCCATGCGTGCTATTTCACTAATTGGTAGAAGTTTTGAAAATTTTAAGTTGACATATTTTACCAATTACAAGTAACACCAGAAGCAACAGACGTCTACCGGCCATCATGTTGTTATGATACTGAATGTAGAATAATAGAAAACTCGTTATTAACCCAAAAATTGGCTGATTTTCCTCGGAAAAGTGATACCCTCGATATAACACCACTCTCGATTTAACACCGCTAATGGACGGTCCCACGAGTGGTGCTATATCGAGAGTGGACTGTACGTCGATGACTGTGGAATTTCTCGTTTATTTTACGAGAAATTTTACAGTTATCTTACATGAAATTACGAAAACAAATAATAGGTGCGGGAATCCCGCGACAATTCGAGAGTGTTCGGAAATTAGCCTCGTAGCAGGATTCCCATAGTGAGATTCCCGTCCCGCCCCCAGCACTAGCTTATTTCCTTAGGGAGAGTTTTAAAACAGACTTGTGGCTAATAAGGAGAAACACAACAAATGTTTTTAAAATAAAAAAACTTTATTTTGAAATTTCAAGCATTTGTTTTTAGGGCCCAGTATAGACAAGGAAGAGCTAAATTTGTACCAGAAGACTACGTTCCAGGTTTGTTAGTACTAAATTACCGACTGTTAAGTGAATAGTATAGATTTGTCTAAGACGAACCAAATCGTCTTGGAAGTGTCGTTAAATCGAGTTCGACTGTAAATACAGGGTGTTTTTTTTTATTCCCCGATTTTAAATTGTAAAATTATATTAGGTTTTTTTATCCATTTTCAAAAATCTTTTTTTGTTAGAAAGCTGTCGTGGTGTCTGTCGTCGACGAAATTCCAATCAAATGATCATGCAGCAAGATGGAGCGCCGCCACATTTCAAGAAAGAGGTTACCGACTATCTCAACCAGGAATTTCCGAATTGTTGGATCGGGCGTGGTTCTCCTTCTGTGCAAAATGGACTATCGCTAGCGGGCGATCAAGATCACCTTGACACCTTGTGACTTCTTCTTATGGGGTTACATCAAGGCAAAAGTTTACACGTCGCCAGTCCTGAACTTGGATGATCTCCAGGAAAGCATCGAAACGGCTTTTCGAGAAATACCACAGGACATGGTGGACAGGTCTATTGGGACCTATGAAGAACGACTTAGAATGACAGTAGCAAACGGAGGTTAACACGTAGAACTTCGATAAATTTTAAATTTACTCTTGTTGTCTCATTCTCCGATATGTTGTTGTTGTGCATCGATGTCATAAAAATTTGAAAAATTTCTGCGTATTTCAAGAATTACCCGAGTACCGATCATAACTTTGGAGACTCAAATAACCCAAATTTTGAGGTCATATGTAAAAGCTGTAAGAACCAGAAAAATTCCTAGAACTTCAGCTTTCTAACAAAAAAAAGATTTTTGAAAATGGATAAAAAAACCTAATATAATTTTACAATTTAAAACCGGGGAATAAAAAAAACACCCTGTACACTAATATTAGATTTTATACATAACATTTGTACTAGTTATTACGTTTTTTGAATTCAATTTTCAAATTTAACAAATTTAGGCATATGCACTCACATTCTGTTTGCTTTTGGGTACATGGACGACAACTACAATGCCATGTAAAGAATTTTGATATTTGGACACAATAACTTTGATTTATTAAGAGTGTCCGACGAAACAGATTTGCCTACGAGTTGGGCTGGTGCAGGCATGTATGCTAGAGTAAATGCTTTAAAGAAAAATGACACTGAACTCAAAACCCTTCTGTCTTTCGGAGGATTTAGTTTCGGAACTCGACTTTTTAAAGAAATGACATCAACAGCTGAGAACAGACAGACTTTTATAAACTCTTCAATTGGCTTCGTCCGCCAACATGGATTTGATGGAATCGATATTGATTGGGAGCATCCTACTGGAGCCGAAGATAAGGCCAACTTGAACAGCCTTTTAAAGGTACAGTTAACCCTTGATAATAACCCTGGACACAAAGCCGAAATAGGGTCAATTTATTTATTTAAAAAAGCTGTGAAATTGACCTGTCAATGGACTTCTTGACTGCTTTTTACATATCCGTAATTCGCAAAAAAAATTATTATCAAAAGCGTCTTTTACAATTTTTTATACAAAATATCTTAAATAAAAATAGAGGTGATGAAACCGGTTCGGGCGGGATTTCGGGACGGGATTTTTAGGCAAAAATATTTCGGGATCGGGATTTTTCAAAATAAAATTCGGGATCCCGTTGGGATCCCGAACAAATTTCGGGATTTGGCTAATATCAAATCCAAGTGGAAAATTACCACTAGTCGCATCATTTCTGCACTCAGTAGCCTTTAACAACCTTTCTTTTACTCCACGCATCCACTTAAAAAATCATTTATTTACGCTTTTTCACAACAATGAACATCACTTTATAAGCAAACATTCAATCAGGCGGTGCTACCGCCCGACATCTTGATGACATTGCCGCACGCTCCACATTTTGCTTCAGTAGCCGACAGCTTTGCAAAAGGATCGATGCTCCAAATAACACTCATCTGAAAATGCAAAAAGATAAAGAGCGCATCAACGTACAAAAGCGGAAACAATGCAGCAGAATTCATTAAACAAATAATGAATAATTGATGAAAATGCTTTGAAAAATCGTGTCGGGATTCGACAATTTTCGGGATCGGGATTTCGGGAAATGGTCGGGCGGGATTTCGGGACGGGATTTTGGACCAAAATCGAATCGGGCGGGATCGGGATCCCGACGGGATCCCGTCCCGTCATCACCTCTACATAAAAATAATTAGTACATATTTTTTCATTTAATTTATGATAAATTTAGGAGCTCAGAGAAGCTGTAGAGGCTGAGTCTTGCAATTCGTATAACAAAACTTTACTAATTACAGCTGCTGTAAGTAATTTTTTAAAAGGGCATACTGAAAGCGTTAAAGTTCAAAAAAGGCGAAGACCAGGATTTTTTTCTCTCGTTTAAAATTTTCAATAAAACTTTTACTTGGTTTGAAAAAAAAAAGCATTCTACCTAATTTTTAAAGGTATTGTATTTTCTCTAAAAATGCTCTCACCAAAACCCTGTGTTTTGCGTTTGTGACATTGTGTTTTTACCTATGTTTTGGAGTCAACCACTGGGCATATTACATACCAAAATGTAGCCCAAATTCCCAGCTGCATTTTGCTATGTAGCATGCCCAGTGTTTGACTCCAAAACACAATAAAAACACAATTTCAAAAAAATTCGCAATTCCAGATTTTATGGGGGGCATGGTCGGCGTTTATTAGAAGAAATACGGTAGTCTAGGTAATCAATGTAAGATTTGTTACAAAACGAGTGAGAGCAGAAAGAAGCTAAAAAAAATTTGCTGGTGTCTTTTTGCACTAGAACGCGCTGGTATGCACTGGAAAGAAAAAATTTAAAATTGTATAAAAAAATAGTTAATACTGAAAATTTTTAAGGTCACTGCTAATACAGAAACCGCTGATAATGGCTTTGACATTCCTACTGTTGGAAAGTCGGCAGGAGTTATATAAATGAATGAAAATATTTTAATTGTGTTTAGATTGTTTGACTATGTTTTCTTAATGAGCTATGATTTCCATGGTTCTTGGGAGCAAGTGACTGGTTTCAATGCTCCACTCTATCGAAGAGACACTGATACGGCAGCAACGATCAAATTTAATGTGGTGAGTAAATTAAATTAGCAGAAAAAAATACAATGTCGCTCTCTAAGCTGAGTTTTTTTTGTATCGGGCATTTTGGTTGTGGAATTCGCCCTAAAAGCAGGCAAAATATGCTTTTCGCCCAATCCTTCTCCCCCTCCCCCACAATCGGCAGTTTGAGGGGCCTTTTAAGCTTGCTAGGCGAAATGGCACAGCCAAAATGCCTCGGACAAAATATACCCTTTACATCCCAACTGACCTCGGTGAAATTCTTTATTTGAGTGCTTATGATAAAAAATAATAATGTCATAAATCTGAAATCGTACTTAACTATACTTTTTCAAGCAACTACTATACAGTCATACCTCGATTTAACGGCCCCCTTCCTGGGCTCTATTTGGTTGAGTTGGACTAAAATTGAATAAAAAAACCTCGATTTAACAGCTTCCCAAGGTAGGTCCCAAGGTGGCCGTCAAATCGAGGTTCGACTGTACTTAAAACACTGGAGCTCTATTAGCTGGCATGTAACTATACAGTCAACTGCTTATGACTCTTTAAGGCTGACGCTGCTAAACACTGGGCCAAACAAGGAATGCCCAAGTCCAAAATCATCATTGGAATGGCCACCTATGGACGGGGCTGGACTCTAAACAACATTAACTCCACAGGTGTGGGCGCTGCTGCGAGTGCTCCAAGCAGAGCTACGACTTTTGTGTATGTTTCACACAAACATTAAACACATCAAAAAAAATTATATTTTAAGAGCATCAGAAGGAAGTGCAGCGTATTATGAGGTAATTAGTTAAAAAAAATTTTTATAAACAAAACAAATAGACTATATAACCGAGGTGTCAAAGCTAGGTGATATTTGGCAAAAAAGACACTTTACTAATGTATTATTTTGCAAAACAAAACTAAAAGGACAATGAAACTTGCGCGGGACCTCCTTGATTATGTCAGTAATGTTTTAAATATTTTTTGTTTGCAAATAAAATTTGGGTTTTATGTATTAGTCCAGGAAAATCTTAATCATATAATGAAAAGCCATAGAGCAATAAAAGTCAGCTAACTCGTCCGATCTGGCAATGTCAAGCGACGTTGGGCTCGACTAGTGGATGGTTGATATTTTTGAAGAAATTTTAAATGCAAGTAAAAAATAAATTTAAAATATTATTGACATAATCAGGGTGGTCTTGCGCGAATTCAAATTTTGCAAATTGCTGTGCATAAAAAGTTACATGGTTCTTCAACAACAGCAAAGTTTGACAACTCAACGGTGCATAGGAGTTTAGGCAATTTTTGGAATTTTTTAAATCCACGCCTTTTTCGAATTTGAGTTTCTTTGCTGTCCGTAGGCATGTCGGCAGGCTGGATAACGGGACGGGATTTTTTTTGGAGCCGGCTAAGGGCGAGACCAAAAGCGGGATTTTAAGTTCGAAAAAAAAAAAACGGGATACCAGCAAAAAACGGATTTTTTCTTAAATCCATAATTAGACAGTAAAAGAGCCTCCAGCAAAACCTGTCCACTCTGCAATAACCATCGCGACTGAGGCTTTACTGAAAACGTTGGCTGAATGTTGGGTTTTCACGAGTGCGCGGAAGCCGCCCTTATTTTTTTTAAATGTCGGTGTTTTTTATGTCACCATATAAGATACGCTGGCCTTTAAACAGAATGAGAAGGCTGTTTGTGGATGCTAAATCAGATTTGTCATCCGGAAATGGCCATAACTTTTTTTTGATTTTTCAAAAATTATTCTGTCGATATTATCTTTTAGCTGAGATTCAGTGCTACCAAATGAGCTAACGATAAAATTAACATAAACAAAAAGAAGATGTTGTTTAAAAATTTTAGATAAAATTGAAAGAATCCGCACAAGAATCCTCATTAAAATTCGGGTGAGCATTCAATGTGTGGATTCTTTCTTTTTTATCTCAATTTTTGATGATGGCACCAACAAAATAATTTAAAAAACTTAAAAAAAGTTATGGCCGTTTCCGAGTGACAAATCTGATTGAGCATCCTCTAACACCCTCCTCATTGTGTTTGAGATCTAAGTGAAAAAAGGAAAAAATGTAGGAAAAAATCCCTTAAAAAAATTCAGGTTTTGCAAGCTAAGTTTGTAGAATACAAATTTAATTAGCAGAAAAAGATGTGCGAACAACAAAATAAACTTTTAGTTTTGTGAGATGCTGGCTAACGGATCTAAACGCTATTTTGATAACCAAACACAAGTGCCCTACCTAGTCAATGGAGACCAATGGTTCAGCTATGACGACCAGGAAAGCCTCAAGATTAAAGTTAGTTTTGCAAGCACTTAAATACTCATAAAATTTTATTTTCCCAGTCCAAATGGATCAAAGACAATCATTATGGCGGTGGTTTTGTGTGGACTTTAGACTTTGATGACTTTAACGGCCAGTGCTCCAATGGCAATGGAGTGCGTTATCCACTTATCGGAACTATTGCCAAAGAGTTAGGAGGAAAAAAATCGGTATGCATCTTGGTTAAAATCTAGGTAAAAAATATATTTTCTGGCGTAGGAAAAAATGTAGTACTTTAACTCAATACAATAGCGTATGCAATAGCGTACGTTATGAAATTATCGTACATAAATTGTACAATTTTTAACGATATTACGTTAATTTTATATTAGGTTGTTCACAAAGCTCGTAGGCTCCTATAACAACCACCAACTACAATGCTAATGTGATATTTAAGACAAAAAAATTTGGGAGGTAAAGCTGGACTAAGGCAAAATTTTGGGAAAATTTTTTTCTCTTCAACTCCAAATCTGATGATGGCAAACATAAAGTGCGGTGCATAATTATATGTAGAGATGATGGCTTGACCTTTTCGGGACGACTCAGAATTCAAATTTAAAAATTTCGGGACGGGACGCGGGACGGGACAGGTCAAAAAGTTATATCGGGACGGGACCCCGGGACAGGGAAGATTTTCGGGACGGTCATAAAAGTTTCCGATCGGGAATTTCAATCCTATATGCTTCATTCATCTCTCAAACAAAACGACGACAGCTTCTTGAAGAGCGTCAATTTCCAGACGTTTGACATTCTTCCGATTGATTCACGTTTGTTGGACTTCCTGTAAGATCTGATTCATGGTAAAGTCAAACTGTAATTACAACTTGAAGGTACTTGTTGAAAAATTGAATTTTTTCGGGACGGGACGAGACGGAATTCAAATAAATTTTTTTCGGAAAGGGACACCGGGACGGGACAGGTGCCAAAAAATTTCCGGGCGGGGTTCCGGGACGGGACGATTCTCTAAAATTAACGGGACGGGACGGAATTGTCCCGTCCCGTCATCATCTCTAATTATATGACCACCCCTTATTTTGAAAATTTCGGGACTTTTTGAAACATTCTCAAAATCAACTATTACCTTTTGAAAAAGCATGCTGAAAAACGGTGGTTTCAAAACAGAATCCAGATGTGACAGCAGTTTAATTGAATTTTTTTTGCAAAATATGATATTTTGCCGGTGCATATTTATACGACCACACTGGTACTTTTCGGGATCTGTACTTTTCGGGATCTCAAATTTTTTTTATTTTTAACGTTTTACGCCACAATATTTTTGATGCTCAAAATGGATAAGCGCTGGATAAAATGGCACTTTTAAACGATAAAAAACCAAATTGCACTTTTTTGACCAAATGTACTTTTTTTTTCAAAACTTTGAGTTACGCACCCTGATTTTGCGGATAAGTAAAAAAATAATTTGCGGTGATTTCCAAGTGTTTTGCGGTAGAAAATACCATCCTCATTTAATTAGAGATCAATTTTTTTTTGTTATTTTGCAGCAAACAGTGTTGCAATAAAAACTTTTATTTACAGCCATCAATGAGTGGTTGTAGCAAAAAGGAAACGGTGGGCACACATTCTACCAATCCACTAGTTGTAACAGATGCCACTACTCCTCCAACGAATCAACGTAAGCTTGTTTCTATTTTGATTAAATTTTTTTTCTAAAGTAAGTGTTTAATTTAGCATTTGTTTGCACCAAAGAAGGGTTCCAGCCAGACCCGGCAAGTTGCTTTCACTTCTATAGATGTGTTGGAAACACTGCTTACCACTTCGATTGCCCACCAGGCCTGCAGTTTAGTCCTACTTCCTTGCAATGCGATCATGCCAATCAAGTTAATTGTGTTTGAAAAAAGATATAATAATAAATGTCAAAAATATGTTTTTAATTAATAAAGAGTATAAATGACTACAATGGAAGGATCACCTATTAAAACACTGATTTAAAAATTAGTTACAAGTGTTTTTTAGCTTATGATGTAGCTCAATGCTAAATATACTATACCATAAGCTAACCAAAAGCCTAGCTTACAAACATTCAAACGTATTTTAAATTAGGGAACATCCATAAATTATGTCAGACTGACAGGCCGTTTTTGGGAACCCCCCAACGAGACGTTAACGATGTGAACTTTTGAATATTCATAGTTTTTGCTGTTCCATAACTTGCTGGGTTTGATGTCTTATCGAAAGAAAAGAGACTAAAATACTCTTTGCTATATTGACTCGAACTTCAGTGACCAAACACTACGAGCAACTATATCATGATACTTACCGTATTTTCTCTAATAGAGCACCACACGCACTTGATTCAAAATGGTTAGTTTTGCTTTGAGGAATAGTTTGTGCTACCGCTCTATCAAAGAAAATACGCCACATGCCAACCAATTATTTTCCAGTAACATTCGAATTCTTCTATAACCAAAATAGGATAAGTTTGATTGAAGAAATTTTTAATTTTGGTTTTTTAAAAAATATATGCACTGCCTCGAAGGGCAATGCTTTCCAAAATTTGCAATTCTACCTCTTTTTCGGGCAGAAACATTCAACTACCTCAAATTTGGGTAATTAAACCAAAAAAGTAGGCTTAGAAGAAGCCTTTGAGAAATAGCTTAGTTCATAAAGTGATAGGGACTTGTCTTCCAAGCACGCCATTAAGAGAAGCAAAAAGGCGAAATAGACAGTAAACAAGATGGAAAAATATGAGTAAGAGAATTCTTTTTTGACCCTCGCTTACGACCATACCACGTTGAAAGTACGCCATCCAGTTCGATCTGGCAATGTCAAGCAAAGTTGGGCTCGACTAGTACTTGGATCGGAGACGTCCTGGGAATCTCGGGTGTTGTAAGCCAAACGCTCTTTTACTTTTGCAATCAAGAGATTTCATATACATCTCTACAGTGTAAAATTCTTTGATTCGAAATTAATCAAAACAATCTACTTTTTGGTTTTGTTAACTAACTTTCACCTGCTTGGGTTTTTTGACTACATCGGCGGTACAATGACCGAAAATTCAACTCATTGCACAACCAACGCATATAATGCCGAGCCAGAGGTCCAGCTTTCCAAAATTTGATCAAACACTCCCAAGAGGTTTGCCTGGAATAGAAACCTTTAGGATTCTTAATCGAACCGAGAATGATGTGAACTTTTGAATATTCATAGTTTTTGCTGTTCCATAACTTGCTGGGTTTGATGTCTTATCGAAAGATAAGAGACTAAAATACTCTTTGCTATATTGACTCGAACTTCAAGTGACCAAACACTACGAGCAACTATATCATGATACTTACCGTATTTTCTAAGAAAATACGCCCGAACGAAAATACGAAAATACAAAGAAAATACGCCACATGCCAAGTTTCATTGACCAAACAGTTGCTTGAAAAAAAAATTATCTATCAGTTATTTTTTTTATGTGTGAGATAAGATATGAGTATACCGAGTGGGCAGGTATAGTCCGATCGGGTAAAATGACTGAAGGGGTATAGAAGGTCTGATCGGAAAAAATAAGCAGGGCATGCCCTGGTTATTTTTTGGACAGCGTAATTAAATAAGTTGACCGAATAAGTTGACACTCAAGAGTTCTCTTTGTCTTTTGACAAAAACCCCGATTTACTGAGAGACTGCAACAAATACTCAGTAGTGGACCAACAAAACTTTTCTATCAGTACTGAAGACTATGATGCGATGTTCAGCAAACGTGAAAAAAGGTGTTTCAAAGAAAATGGCGGTTGGTACCTGTCAAAAGGCGCACAAAGCTGACGCCAAGTCAAAAGGCGCCGGTGAAAATTCGGAGAGAAACCCAGGGCGGGAAGAGGCATTTGTAGTTCCGGCCGAGGCTGAGTTATTCTAGACAATCTCGAGCACTCCCACCGAGTGTTGGTAGTGATGGCTTTTGCGATCAAAGCGCCACATTCCAACTCGGTGGGTACCCATCGAGATTGGAATGTGGAATAATTCAGCAAAAGTCGCCACTACACAAGCTGCTGAGTCTTCCATGGTCACTCTCGGTCTCAAATTTTGGATGCAGCTCTGTCTTGCGCCCTTGGCTCCGAATTTTCGCCGGCGCCTTTTTTGACGTCACTTGCGGCCCTATGGTAAGCCGCCAACTTTCATGAGCCATCAAACACCTTTTTCACGTTCCAAACATGCATCAGTCTTCAGTACTGATGGAAAAGTTTTGTTGGTTAACTACTGAGTATTTCGTTCATTCTCCAGTACATCGGTCATTTTGTTACAAGACAAGAAATCTGTACCTTTTCGGTCAACTTATTTAATTACGCTGTCCAAAAAATAACCAGGGCATGCCCTGCTTATTTTTTCCGATCAGACCTTCTATACCCCTTCAGTCATTTTACCCGATCGGACTATACCTGCCCACTCGGTATACTCATATCTTATCTCACACATAAAAAAAATAACTGATAGATAATTTTTTTTTCAAGCAACTGTTTGGTCAATGAAACTTGGCATGTGGCGTATTTTCTTTGTATTTTCGTATTTTCGTTCGGGCGTATTTTCTTAGAAAATACGGTAAGTATCATGATATAGTTGCTCGTAGTGTTTGGTCACTTGAAGTTCGAGTCAATATAGCAAAGTATTTTAGTCTCTTATCTTTCGATAAGACATCAAACCCAGCAAGTTATGGAACAGCAAAAACTATGAATATTCAAAAGTTCACATCATTCTCGGTTCGATTAAGAATCCTAAAGGTTTCTATTCCAGGCAAACCTCTTGGGAGTGTTTGATCAAATTTTGGAAAGCTGGACCTCTGGCTCGGCATTATATGCGTTGGTTGTGCAATGAGTTGAATTTTCGGTCATTGTACCGCCGATGTAGTCAAAAAACCCAAGCAGGTGAAAGTTAGTTAACAAAACCAAAAAGTAGATTGTTTTGATTAATTTCGAATCAAAGAATTTTACACTGTAGAGATGTATATGAAATCTCTTGATTGCAAAAGTAAAGAGCGTTTGGCTTACAACACCCGAGATTCCCAGGACGTCTCCGATCCAAGTACTAGTCGAGCCCAACTTTGCTTGACATTGCCAGATCGAACTGGATGGCGTACTTTCAACGTGGTATGGTCGTAAGCGAGGGTCAAAAAAATTCTCTTACTCATATTTTCCATCTTGTTTACTGTCTATTTCGCCTTTTTGCTTCTCTTAATGGCGTGCTTGGAAGACAAGTCCCTATCACTTTATGAACTAAGCTATTTCTCAAAGGCTTCTTCTAAGCCTACTTTTTTGGTTTAATTACCCAAATTTGAGGTAGTTGAATGTTTCTGCCCGAAAAGAGGTAGAATTGCAAATTTTGGAAAGCATTGCCCTTCGAGGCAGTGCATATATTTTTTAAAAAACCAAAATTAAAAATTTCTTCAATCAAACTTATCCTATTTTGGTTATAGAAGAATTCGAATGTTACTGGAAAATAATTGGTTGGCATGTGGCGTATTTTCTTTGATAGAGCGGTAGCACAAACTATTCCTCAAAGCAAAACTAACCATTTTGAATCAAGTGCGTGTGGTGCTCTATTAGAGAAAATACGGTAAGTATCATGATATAGTTGCTCGTAGTGTTTGGTCACTGAAGTTCGAGTCAATATAGCAAAGAGTATTTTAGTCTCTTTTCTTTCGATAAGACATCAAACCCAGCAAGTTATGGAACAGCAAAAACTATGAATATTCAAAAGTTCACATCGTTAACGTCTCGTTGGGGGTTCAAAAACGGCCTGTCAGTCATAATTTAAGTTCGAGTCAATGTATTTTAGTCTCCTTTCGATAAGACATTTATGGAACAGCAAAACTATGAATATTCAAAAGTTCACATCGTTAACGTCTCGTTGGGGGTTCCCAAAACGGCCTGTCAGTCTGACATAATTATGGATGTTCTAATTTAAAATACGTTTGAATGTTTGTAAGCTAGGCTTTTGGTTAGCTTATGGTATAGTATATTTAGCATTGAGCTACATCATAAGCTAAAAAACACTTGTAACTAATTTTTAAATCAGTGTTTTAATAGGTGATCCTTCCATTGTAGTCATTTATACTCTTTATTAATTAAAAACATATTTTTGACATTTATTATTATATCTTTTTTCAAACACAATTAACTTGATTGGCATGATCGCATTGCAAGGAAGTAGGACTAAACTGCAGGCCTGGTGGGCAATCGAAGTGGTAAGCAGTGTTTCCAACACATCTATAGAAGTGAAAGCAACTTGCCGGGTCTGGCTGGAACCCTTCTTTGGTGCAAACAAATGCTAAATTAAACACTTACTTTAGAAAAAAAAATTTAATCAAAATAGAAACAAGCTTACGTTGATTCGTTGGAGGAGTAGTGGCATCTGTTACAACTAGTGGATTGGTAGAATGTGTGCCCACCGTTTCCTTTTTGCTACAACCACTCATTGATGGCTGTAAATAAAAGTTTTTATTGCAACACTGTTTGCTGCAAAATAACAAAAAAAAATTGATCTCTAATTAAATGAGGATGGTATTTTCTACCGCAAAACACTTGGAAATCACCGCAAATTATTTTTTTACTTATCCGCAAAATCAGGGTGCGTAACTCAAAGTTTTGAAAAAAAAAGTACATTTGGTCAAAAAAGTGCAATTTGGTTTTTTATCGTTTAAAAGTGCCATTTTATCCAGCGCTTATCCATTTTTGAGCATCAAAAAAAATATTGTGGCGTAAAACGTTAAAAATAAAAAAAATTTGAGATCCCGAAAAGTACAGATCCCGAAAAGTACCAGTGTGGTCGTATAAATATGCACCGGCAAAATATCATATTTTGCAAAAAAAAAATTCAATTAAACTGCTGTCACATCTGGATTCTGTTTTGAAACCACCGTTTTTCAGCATGCTTTTTCAAAAGGTAATAGTTGATTTTGAGAATGTTTCAAAAAGTCCCGAAATTTTCAAAATAAGGGGTGGTCATATAATTAGAGATGATGACGGGACGGGACAATTCCGTCCCGTCCCGTTAATTTTAGAGAATCGTCCCGTCCCGGAACCCCGCCCGGAAATTTTTTGGCACCTGTCCCGTCCCGGTGTCCCTTTCCGAAAAAAATTTATTTGAATTCCGTCTCGTCCCGTCCCGAAAAAATTCAATTTTTCAACAAGTACCTTCAAGTTGTAATTACAGTTTGACTTTACCATGAATCAGATCTTACAGGAAGTCCAACAAACGTGAATCAATCGGAAGAATGTCAAACGTCTGGAAATTGACGCTCTTCAAGAAGCTGTCGTCGTTTTGTTTGAGAGATGAATGAAGCATATAGGATTGAAATTCCCGATCGGAAACTTTTATGACCGTCCCGAAAATCTTCCCTGTCGGGTCCCGTCCCGATATAACTTTTTGACCTGTCCCGTCCGCGTCCCGTCCCGAAATTTTTAAATTTGAATTCTGAGTCGTCCCGAAAAGGTCAAGCCATCATCTCTACATATAATTATGCACCGCACTTTATGTTTGCCATCATCAGATTTGGAGTTGAAGAGAAAAAAATTTTCCCAAAATTTTGCCTTAGTCCAGCTTTACCTCCCAAATTTTTGTCTTAAATATCACATTAGCATTGTAGTTGGTGGTTGTTATAGGAGCCTACGAGCTTTGTGAACAACCTAATATAAAATTAACGTAATATCGTTAAAAATTGTACAATTTATGTACGATAATTTCATAACGTACGCTATTGCATACGCTATTGTATTGAGTTAAAGTACTACATTTTTTCCTACGCCAGAAAATATATTTTTTACCTAGATTTTAACCAAGATGCATACCGATTTTTTTCCTCCTAACTCTTTGGCAATAGTTCCGATAAGTGGATAACGCACTCCATTGCCATTGGAGCACTGGCCGTTAAAGTCATCAAAGTCTAAAGTCCACACAAAACCACCGCCATAATGATTGTCTTTGATCCATTTGGACTGGGAAAATAAAATTTTATGAGTATTTAAGTGCTTGCAAAACTAACTTTAATCTTGAGGCTTTCCTGGTCGTCATAGCTGAACCATTGGTCTCCATTGACTAGGTAGGGCACTTGTGTTTGGTTATCAAAATAGCGTTTAGATCCGTTAGCCAGCATCTCACAAAACTAAAAGTTTATTTTGTTGTTCGCAC
Organism: Ditylenchus weischeri; assembly: GCA_029231635.1. NCBI lineage: Eukaryota > Metazoa > Nematoda > Chromadorea > Rhabditida > Anguinidae > Ditylenchus > Ditylenchus weischeri. Next base: position 61,567 of record JAMRYI010000527.1, read on the forward strand.
ATCTTTTTCTGCTAATTAAATTTGTATTCTACAAACTTAGCTTGCAAAACCTGAATTTTTTAGGATTTTTCCTACATTTTTTCCTTTTTTCACTTAGATCTCAAACACAATGAGGAGGGTGTTAGAGGATGCTCAATCAGATTTGTCACTCGGAAACGGCCATAACTTTTTTTAAGTTTTTTAAATTATTTTGTTGGTGCCATCATCAAAAATTGAGATAAAAAAGAAAGAATCCACACATTGAATGCTCACCCGAATTTTAATGAGGATTCTTGTGCGGATTCTTTCAATTTTATCTAAAATTTTTAAACAACATCTTCTTTTTGTTTATGTTAATTTTATCGTTAGCTCATTTGGTAGCACTGAATCTCAGCTAAAAGATAATATCGACAGAATAATTTTTGAAAAATCAAAAAAAAGTTATGGCCATTTCCGGATGACAAATCTGATTTAGCATCCACAAACAGCCTTCTCATTCTGTTTAAAGGCCAGCGTATCTTATATGGTGACATAAAAAACACCGACATTTAAAAAAAATAAGGGCGGCTTCCGCGCACTCGTGAAAACCCAACATTCAGCCAACGTTTTCAGTAAAGCCTCAGTCGCGATGGTTATTGCAGAGTGGACAGGTTTTGCTGGAGGCTCTTTTACTGTCTAATTATGGATTTAAGAAAAAATCCGTTTTTTGCTGGTATCCCGTTTTTTTCGAACTTAAAATCCCGCTTTTGGTCTCGCCCTTAGCCGGCTCCAAAAAAATCCGTCCCGTTATCCAGCCTGCCGACATGCCTACGGACAGCAAAGAAACTCAAATTCGAAAAAGGCGTGGATTTAAAAAATTCCAAAAATTGCCTAAACTCCTATGCACCGTTGAGTTGTCAAACTTTGCTGTTGTTGAAGAACCATGTAACTTTTTATGCACAGCAATTTGCAAAATTTGAATTCGCGCAAGACCACCCTGATTATGTCAATAATATTTTAAATTTATTTTTTACTTGCATTTAAAATTTCTTCAAAAATATCAACCATCCACTAGTCGAGCCCAACGTCGCTTGACATTGCCAGATCGGACGAGTTAGCTGACTTTTATTGCTCTATGGCTTTTCATTATATGATTAAGATTTTCCTGGACTAATACATAAAACCCAAATTTTATTTGCAAACAAAAAAAAATATTTAAAACATTACTGACATAATCAAGGAGGTCCCGCGCAAGTTTCATTGTCCTTTTAGTTTTGTTTTGCAAAATAATACATTAGTAAAGTGTCTTTTTTGCCAAATATCACCTAGCTTTGACACCTCGGTTATATAGTCTATTTGTTTTGTTTATAAAAATTTTTTTTAACTAATTACCTCATAATACGCTGCACTTCCTTCTGATGCTCTTAAAATATAATTTTTTTTGATGTGTTTAATGTTTGTGTGAAACATACACAAAAGTCGTAGCTCTGCTTGGAGCACTCGCAGCAGCGCCCACACCTGTGGAGTTAATGTTGTTTAGAGTCCAGCCCCGTCCATAGGTGGCCATTCCAATGATGATTTTGGACTTGGGCATTCCTTGTTTGGCCCAGTGTTTAGCAGCGTCAGCCTTAAAGAGTCATAAGCAGTTGACTGTATAGTTACATGCCAGCTAATAGAGCTCCAGTGTTTTAAGTACAGTCGAACCTCGATTTGACGGCCACCTTGGGACCTACCTTGGGAAGCTGTTAAATCGAGGTTTTTTTATTCAATTTTAGTCCAACTCAACCAAATAGAGCCCAGGAAGGGGGCCGTTAAATCGAGGTATGACTGTATAGTAGTTGCTTGAAAAAGTATAGTTAAGTACGATTTCAGATTTATGACATTATTATTTTTTATCATAAGCACTCAAATAAAGAATTTCACCGAGGTCAGTTGGGATGTAAAGGGTATATTTTGTCCGAGGCATTTTGGCTGTGCCATTTCGCCTAGCAAGCTTAAAAGGCCCCTCAAACTGCCGATTGTGGGGAGGGGAGAAGGATTGGGCGAAAAGCATATTTTGCCTGCTTTTAGGGCGAATTCCACAACCAAAATGCCCGATACAAAAAAAACTCAGCTTAGAGAGCGACATTGTATTTTTTTCTGCTAATTTAATTTACTCACCACATTAAATTTGATCGTTGCTGCCGTATCAGTGTCTCTTCGATAGAGTGGAGCATTGAAACCAGTCACTTGCTCCCAAGAACCATGGAAATCATAGCTCATTAAGAAAACATAGTCAAACAATCTAAACACAATTAAAATATTTTCATTCATTTATATAACTCCTGCCGACTTTCCAACAGTAGGAATGTCAAAGCCATTATCAGCGGTTTCTGTATTAGCAGTGACCTTAAAAATTTTCAGTATTAACTATTTTTTTATACAATTTTAAATTTTTTCTTTCCAGTGCATACCAGCGCGTTCTAGTGCAAAAAGACACCAGCAAATTTTTTTTAGCTTCTTTCTGCTCTCACTCGTTTTGTAACAAATCTTACATTGATTACCTAGACTACCGTATTTCTTCTAATAAACGCCGACCATGCCCCCCATAAAATCTGGAATTGCGAATTTTTTGAAATTGTGTTTTTATTGTGTTTTGAGTCAAACACTGGGCATGCTACATAGCAAAATGCAGCTGGGAATTTGGGCTACATTTTGGTATGTAATATGCCCAGTGGTTGACTCCAAAACATAGGTAAAAACACAATGTCACAAACGCAAAACACAGGGTTTTGGTGAGAGCATTTTTAGAGAAAATACAATACCTTTAAAAATTAGGTAGAATGCTTTTTTTTTTCAAACCAAGTAAAAGTTTTATTGAAAATTTTAAACGAGAGAAAAAAATCCTGGTCTTCGCCTTTTTTGAACTTTAACGCTTTCAGTATGCCCTTTTAAAAAATTACTTACAGCAGCTGTAATTAGTAAAGTTTTGTTATACGAATTGCAAGACTCAGCCTCTACAGCTTCTCTGAGCTCCTAAATTTATCATAAATTAAATGAAAAAATATGTACTAATTATTTTTATGTAGAGGTGATGACGGGACGGGATCCCGTCGGGATCCCGATCCCGCCCGATTCGATTTTGGTCCAAAATCCCGTCCCGAAATCCCGCCCGACCATTTCCCGAAATCCCGATCCCGAAAATTGTCGAATCCCGACACGATTTTTCAAAGCATTTTCATCAATTATTCATTATTTGTTTAATGAATTCTGCTGCATTGTTTCCGCTTTTGTACGTTGATGCGCTCTTTATCTTTTTGCATTTTCAGATGAGTGTTATTTGGAGCATCGATCCTTTTGCAAAGCTGTCGGCTACTGAAGCAAAATGTGGAGCGTGCGGCAATGTCATCAAGATGTCGGGCGGTAGCACCTCCCGATTGCATGTTTGCTTATAAAGTGATGTTCATTGTTGTAAAAAAGCGTAAATAAATGATTTTTTAAGTGGATGCGTGGAGTAAAAGAAAGATTGTTAAAGGCTACTGAGTGCAGAAATGATGCGACTAGTGGTAATTTTCCCCTTGGATTTGATATTAGCCAAATCCCGAAATTTGTTCGGGATCCCAACGGGATCCCGAATTTTATTTTGAAAAATCCCGATCCTGAAATATTTTTGGCCGAAAATCCCGTCCCAAAATCCCGCCCGAACCGGTTTCATCACCTCTATTTTTATTTAAGATATTTTGTATAAAAAATTGTAAAAGACGCTTTTGATGATAATTTTTTTGCGAATTACGGATATGTAAAAAGCAGTCAAGAAGTCCATTGACAGGTCAATTTCACAGCTTTTTTAAATAAATAAATTGACCCTATTTCGGCTTTGAATTTGTGTCCAGGGTTATTATCAAGGGTTAACTGTACCTTTAAAAGGCTGTTTAAGTTGGCTTTATCTTCGGCTCCAGTAGGATGCTCCCAATCAATATCGATCCCATCAAATCCATGTTGGCGGACAAAGCCAATTGAAGAGTTTATAAAAGTCTGTCTGTTCTCAGCTGTTGATGTCATTTCTTTAAAAAGTCGAGTTCCGAAACTAAATCCTCCGAAAGACAGAAGGGTTTTGAGTTCAGTGTCATTTTTCTTCAAAGCATTTACTCTAGCATACATGCCTGCACCAGCCCAGCTCGTAGGCAAATCTGTTTCGTCGGACACTCTTAATAAATCAAAGTTATTGTGTCCAAATATCCAAATTCTTTACATGGCATTGTAGTTGTCGTCCATGTACCCAAAAGCAAACAGAATGTGAGTGCATATGCCTAAATTTGTTAAATTTGAAAATTGAATTAAAAAAACGTAATAACTAACACAAATGTTATGTATAAAATCTAATATTAGTGTACAGGGTGTTTTTTTTATTTCCCGATTTTAAATTGTAAAATTATATTAGGTTTTTTATCCATTTTCAAAAATCTTTTTTTTTAAATCTTTTTTGTTAAAAAGCTGAAGTTCTAGGAATTTTTCTGGTTCTCACAGCTTTTAGATATGACGTCAAAATTTGGGTTATTTGAGTCTCCAAAGTTATGATCGGTTTCGGCTAATTCTTGAAATACGCAGAAAGGCCTCCGTTTGCTACTGTCATTCTAAGTCGTTCTTCATAGCTCCCAATAGACCTGTCCACCATGTCCTGTGGCATTTCTCGAAAAGCCGTTTCGATGCTTTCCTGGAGATCATCCAAGTTCAGGACTGGCGACGTGTAAACTTTTGCCTTGATGTAACCCCCTAAGAAGAAGTCACAAGGTGTCAAATCAGGTGATCTTGGTGGCCACGCTAGCGATAGTCCATTTTGCACAGAAGGAGAACCACGCCCGATCCAACGATTCGGAAATTCCTGGTTGAGATAGTCGGTAACCTCTTTCTTGAAATGTGGCGGCGCTCCATCTTGCTGCATGATCATTTGATTAAAATTTCGTCGACGACAGACACCACGACACCTTTCTAAAAAGATTTTTGAAAATGGATAAAAAAACCTAATATAATTTTACAATTTAAAATCAGGGAATAAAAAAAGCACCCTGTATTTACAGTCGAACTCGATTTAACGACACTTCCAACACGATTTGGTTCGTCTTAGACAAATCTATACTGTAAAGAGAGCAGATATACATAGGCCCATAGGAAAAAGAAGGAAGAGGTGGCGGCGTAGTGTAATGGTAGCACATCAGCCCGGAAAACTGAAAGCTGCAGGTTCGATTCCTGCCACCACCATTTTGCCTCTTCCTTCATAAACTTTTCTGGTAGCACCGGGTGGTTCATCCGGAGGGAGGATGGTGAACAAAGTTCACAACGTAAAGTCCTATGATCTCTGGGGTCCACATTGGGGTCTATGTATTTGCCTGCCCTGTCTAGGTCAGCCCCTTAGCCTGCGAGGTGTATCGCAGCAGAAGAGAGTTGATGGTGATCTCTGATAAAACCAAAGAGTTGATGGTAAGCTCAAAAAACCAGAGAGATGATAGCAGACTGAGGACAGTCTGGTGAAAAAGGGGGAAGGTGTAAAGAGAACAGATATACATAGGCCCTTAGGAAAAGAAGGAAGAGGTGGCGGCGTAGTGTAATGGTAGCACATCAGCCAGGAAAACTGAAAGCTGCAGGTTCGATTCCTGCCACCACCATTTTGCCTCTTCCTTCATAAACTTTTCTATACTATTCACTTAACAGTCGGTAATTTAGTACTAACAAACCTGGAACGTAGTCTTCTGGTACAAATTTAGCTCTTCCTTGTCTATACTGGGCCCTAAAAACAAATGCTTGAAATTTCAAAATAAAGTTTTTTTATTTTAAAAACATTTGTTGTGTTTCTCCTTATTAGCCACAAGTCTGTTTTAAGTTAATTACACAAAAGGTGTAGCTCTGCTACGATTCATTGCAGGAGCATTTACACCAGTAGAGTTAAGGTCATCAAGTGTCCACCCTCGACCATATGTGGGCATTCCAATAATTATTTTGGACTTTGGCATTCCTTTTTCTACCCAATAATTAGCAGCACTGTCCTGACAAATATTTTTTGCGACAAGTATTGACTTTAGGGTCTTACTAACCACATTGAATTTTTGTTGTCCTGAACCATCAGTGTCTCTTCGATAGAGTGGAGCATTGAAACCGGTCACTTGCTCCCAAGAACCATGGAAATCATAGCTCATTAAGAAAACATAGTCAATCAATCTTAAAATGACGCAAAGAATAACATTCCTACTTTAAAATATTTCTATTAAACGATTACGATGCAATAGTGGGAACGTCGTAACCATTGTCGACATTTCGTGTTCCAGCAGGAACCTAAAACTATTTTTGCTCAAAATTTAGCGATTACAAATTTTTTTTCTCAAATAACGATTCACAAATAAAAATGAAATGCGACTACTCCATCCCCTTCTCCAAGTAAACAAATATGGCCCCATATAAAAAATCGGCCCTATTCAGCAAAGAGGGTTTTTTTGCCTTGGTCTCATCTGTCACCAAAATCAACAGAGGAAATAAGGCAAACATATTCTTGTTGTACAGGGTGTCCCAAAAAAACCTGCAATTTTTGTTTTAGGCAAATCTTGCATGAATTTTATTTTGACAAGTGTTTAAAAGTGACAATTGTCACTCTAAAATGTCACTTTTGACCGTTTTTCGCTTTTTTACTGTTTGTTTGTGGGTTGTTTGCTCGTTGATTGTTGTTATTCGTGCTTTTTAGGTAATGCCTGTTATCAAAAAGCAAGATCTTCGTGCTGTCTTCGTTCATCTGCGCCAAAGGGGATCCTCTATCAGTGGGATTGCAAATGCTGGGATGTTGGGATAAAGCAGAATAAATGTAGTGCATGTGTCTGAATTGTCATTTAATTAAAACCCAAGGGCAAGGGGCTACCTACACAAATTCTTTAACATTTTGCAGGTTTTTTTGGACCACCCTGTAAGGTGGGCCGGAAATTCAGAATTTCCGTTTCAAGGTCTATTTTTTTTTGTTTTATTTTACAAAAATTTTGACTTACAGCTGCCGTAATAAGTAAAGTTTCTTTGCCTAAATTGTCAGAATCTGCTTCTACAGCCCATCTTAATTCCTAAAATAAAAAATCTAATCTTAAGTGAACAAGCAACACAAAAATTAAACACTAGCAACAATGGGAGTTTATTGACTGACATGACTGACAAAATCACAATGTACCGGGTGGAAAAAAGTCCTTGTGGAAAATTGCCTTTAGCTGGAGAAAATTGGACATTTTTAGGCGTGCTGCTGGGGTGGGAGCTTATTATGAGGTAAATTAAACCTAATTTTATACACTCCATGATCGTGTTTTTGACATTATTTTCTTGACCCACTATTTGAAAACTGGCCTGCAATGCACTGTTACGTACGGGCCCTAAATGGCCCCAAATCATATGTTTTCAACTTTTTAGCACCTAAAACGCGTAGAAAACATGTTTTTTTAGATTTTTTCGAAAAAATTTTTTTGACCAAAATTTGACTTTTTGCCTTGAGGGACCAATGTGAGCTAATTGGAGAGGGTACCTGGATGTCTTATTATTCATTTTTGCCTTGTTTTTTTTTGCTGGAACTTGGCAAAAAGAGTCTCTATACGCATTTTATGAGTCTTTTATGAGTCTTGCTCGAAGTATTCTCAGAAAATTATCCCTCAATTTGTAGCTCATCTCATAGGCTGCAAAATAAGGAATAATCTGCATAAGAGCTCATAGCCAGACATTTTCTACTAATAGTAGAAATTGTCGACTAATAAACAAAATTCAAATCCAAAATAATTCGAAAAAATTATTGACAAAATTAGGGTGATCTCGTGCTTATGCCCTGTGCTTATCAAATTTCATAGTCTTGGATTTATAGTCAGGACCATGGTCTTTGCAATTTCGAATTTTCGAATTTGCCGATGGCTGCTTTTTTTTTGCGGTAGCAGTTCGTAACACTTAAAAATATTTTCGGAGTGAAAATGTGTCTTCCGCGAACTTCAAAATCCGAAATTGTCATTTGCATCAACGGCGATAATCTTCTAAGAATATGACTTCGAATTACAGGCAAGTATAAAATTAGAAGCGGAGGCTATTGGAGATTTGTCGAAAAAGAATTTTGTCAAACGTAGTTTTTGTCAAAACGACATTTGTCACATGCGGAATTTGTCGAAAACGAATTTTCTCCAAAAAATCCTCTTCTTTCAGTTTTCTGTCGTGTAGATCAATTATATGGTATTTTTGCACTAACTAGTATTGTCGTTCAGTTAGCAAGATAAGCATCTCAAGCGAGTCAAGTGATGGTGAGGAAAACACGCCAGCAATCTTTCCCTTCGAAGTCTTCTTGAAGAGCCGAGAATCGAAAAGACAATTGGTTCACACAACGAAAAGATGTTGGCAAATGGTGGTGGGTTATTCTTTTTTGTTTCAATCAAACCTGTGTAAGGCTTTACATTCTATTTACTCAACAACTTTTCGCGTTCAACAAAACAATGGTAATATTAATGAAACGCCGGCTGAAGTCTACATTGTTCGGAGCGTTATTCGCGCGTATAAGATGATAATCTGAATAGATAGTTTCACATTGAATTGGTCTCGGATTGTGCAAAGGTAATATTGCGAGGCCTTTCTTGGTTCATCGTTTTCTTTTTTTTTCAATTTTTTCAAAGTAAGCCTTTTTGGGATTGTTGTATTTCGTATCTAAACTTCTTTTTTAGCATTCATGCATCCAGTTGAACACAAGAATAATTCATTTTGCCCAAGCTCTTACGAAAAATCTAAAGGATTATGGCTTGCTGGACATCTATTACAGTTCCGTGTCATTCTATTGCGAAAACTCTTGTGTTTGGTCCTCATTGATCCAGTCTTTGTCGGGACTGCACTTGAATGTCGGAAGCAGGAAGCTACAAGTTTTTCAACTTGGAAGAGATAAGCAATAGTATGGCGAGAATGACCAGCGCAATTGATGATATTCAATTAGATAATCGAAGTTTTGATGGAAGTTGATTTATTTTTGTAATGTCAATTGTACGCGTTGTCCAATAAAATATTATATTATATATTAAAGGGATCAATTATGGGTTGTATTTAAAATGGCGTGTAGTTTTTAGTACTTATTGTTGGGAATTACCGTATTTTTAACAATAGAGCCCAATTTCTCTTGATCGAGCAAATCCAGCACATAGTTTGGTCTTACACAAGTCTTCGGACTCAGAATTTTTTCAGTCGTTTTTTCACTGTTTATTGAGTTATGAGAGTAAAAAATGAAACATTTGACAAAAAATTTAAAAAGTTCTGAATATCAAGGGTCCTATACGAAGTTACCGTATTATACCATATTATAAAGTACTATCCGGAGCTCTAGTCTCACTTTTCCTGCACAAGTTTTGCTTTCGACAAATTTCGTATTTACAAAATTTGTTTTGAATATTTCCGTCTTGTCAAGTTTCGTTTCGGCAAAATTCGTTTTTTACAAGTCTCCCCTAGCCTCTATTGGTAGTCGTTTGTTGTCAAAAAATTTTTTACCTGTTAGCGAAATGTAAACATTTTAACAATTTTCCTAGCCTCTTATCACATTACTCAACTGATTTTTTTAGTTTTGTGAGATGTTGGCTACCGGATCTGAAAGATTTTTTGATAACCAAACACAAGTGCCCTACCTAGTCAATGGAGACCAATGGTTCAGCTATGACGACCAAGAAAGCATTAAAATAAAGGTTTGAAAAAGCAATATTATTGCAGATTCGTAAATTCATTTAGTCAGAATGGGTCAAGAGCAACAAGTATGGCGGGGCTTTTGTGTGGACTATAGACTTTGATGATTTCAACGGCCTATGTTCCAATGGCAAAGGAATGCGCTATCCACTAATCGGGACTATAGCATCAGTATTACAAGGAAATGAGACAGTAAATTTGAAAAAAAAATTCTCTTATAAATTGACTGTACTTTTTTCATATAGTAATCAAAAAAATTGTGCAGCAAATAAAAAAACCTATAAAATAGGTTTTTCGGCTAAACATATCCTAAAAAAATTTTAGTTCTGTTGGAGTATCGATTCTACTAAAGAAAAGACGGTGACGCCAAACCCACTTGAAGACTAATATTGAACAATGAGAATATATAAATATTATTAGCAAATCATTCCTATGAAAACAGTAACAACTCAGTTTATTTAAAGCTAACAATTTTATTATTTGGTAAAATAACATTATTGACAAAATAAAGTATTCTATAGCAATCTTGACGCAAAATACTGGTCTAAAACATACTAAAAACAAAAAATGTCTAACATCCTTCGGCAATTGTTAACATTCGTTGAACATAGCTAAAATAGAGTATTTAGCTGTATTTTTTTACTAATAATCTATGTGAGGAAATAAAATTTTATCTCTGTCACCATTTTTACCCTTTACAAATTTGAGCGTCTGGAAATTTGACCGTCATTTCAGTTTGACCGTTGATAAATTTACCAGTTTGACCTTAATATGGCTTGAGTTCAGAATCCTCCCCACGGGGAGTGATCAGATGGAGAAGATAACATCATATTCGTGTTTCTCGACCCCGATTTCTTGAGAAAGCCGACTGTTTTTTTAATTCTGAGAAAAAAATTTTTTCGATCCACAGGGGGGGGTATCATGGTTTTTTAGCCAAAATTTGAAAAATTTAAATTGGCGCCTTTTGAATTTTAAAGGGATTAAGGGCTGTATTGGGAGGGGAAGGGAATAAAAGGAGCCACTTTCATGGCAGAACGTTAGAAAAGTAAATATTTCTATTCTTCGACTGTCTTACCATATTTTTCAACTGGGCCGTGGCAAAAATAGACTCTGTATGCACTTTATGGTCAAGAGTACTTCTCGGAATCATGTCTAAGGTATTTGGGTGTGCGCATCCCAACTCCAAGCCCCTTTGAGAGTTAGAGATGGGCACACTCACTTACCTGAGACATGATTCTGAGAAAAAATGCATATAGAGGCTCTTTTTGCACAGCTCCAGTGACCAAAACTAGGTGAAAATAAATACCGTATTTCCTCTAATAACTCACCCCTCAACTTTGAGGGCCTATATCTCAGCTCAGAGTCAATATCTTGCAAAGCTGTTTGTTGCATTTTCTTAACTCCCACGAGGTCTACCAATTTCACTTTTTAGATTTTCGACTTTCACCCAAAAATCTCGAGATCGACCTCAAAATTTTCCGATTCAGGCATCCAAAAATAACTCACCCGGGTGAGTTATTAGAAAAAATACGGTAATAGGACATCCAGGTACCTCCTCCAGCTGGTTTACCTAGGTACCCCATGGCAAAAAGTCAAATTTGGTCAAAAAATTTGTTTTTCAAAAATGGTCGACCGCGCTTTAAAAACATGATCTCTACACGTTTCAGCAGCTAAAACCCACAAAAGACTAGTTTAAACAGATTTTTGGACGACCCGCATATAAGGCACTCCGCCCAAAATTCCTGACAGTCAAATTGGTGACGGTCAAATCATGTTAACGGTCAATATGGCGACGGTCAATAGCACTGTACCTTTAGATAGCTCCGCTAAATGATTTCAGCAATTTTCGAAAAATATTAGTTTAAAATAAAAACCTCTGAATATTTACATTGCTGCTATCATTTAGCAAAGCTTGATAAATTATTAAAAGCTAAGATCTAGTGCTATATGCTAGTGCAAAAAATTTTAAAAATCTTAACAACAAAATTTTTAAGAAAAATACTAAAATAAAATTTATTACCAGAAATTATTTATTTGGAGGCGGAAATTAATTTTGGTTAAAACGGAAAAATGCCCGCGTTTGAGGAAAAAGTGTCCGCTTTATGTGAAAAAGTGCCCGCTTTTCTGTGAAACTCCTCTATAATAAAGACTGAGTCGCATATTTTTGACGACCGTATAATATACCATCCATTTACTACAAAATGCTGCGGTTTCAGTTCAAGAATTACGTTTTATATAAAGCATAATGAATATAACAGGTATATCCAATAGCGGGCGATTTTTTATAAAAAGCGGGCAAATTTTCGATAAAGCGGGCATTTTTTCCCCAAACGCGGGCATTTTTACGTATCGTCCATTAGTTTTAGCCACAAAAAATGAAAATGATTTTTTAAGTTTTACAAAGATAGCTTGTTTTTTTCCAAATATAATTTAAAATTTAAGACTTACGCTTTAACATATTCTTCTTTCATAGGTACTGCTGAAAAATGAAGAAAAAAATCTGTGTGCATCAACTCTTCGTAAGTAGGCCTGTCCGTGTACTCTTTTATTAGACTAAAAAAATTCACTCTAATAAAGCAAAAACTTCGCGAACTCAACAATAAAATTACCACATATTTACAAACTGGACAGTTTTGGACGTGAAATTGTCTCCTACAAAAGTTTTCAAATGATTTTTGCTGCAAATAAAAAATTTACTTGGAGTCATAAAGAGCGGGTCACCACAAACTACCTTAAAATGTCAAATGTTAATTGTTGAAAAAAATCATGGCTGTTTATTGGTCCAAAAAATTTTTTTTTGATTTGCCTGTTATTTTTTTCGACTTTTCCTCTGAATTTTTTTAGATTTTTAGTTAGGTTCTGCATTTAATTTCGTCCTTTTGTGGAATTCTAGTATGATTTTTTTGTTGAACCATGGTTGACTAACTGTTGGTATAACTAACTGTTAGAGTCTTATACGCTCAGACAAAAAGAGGTATACGAAAAATTATGAGAAGTGCATTAGCGCTTTGAGTAGTTAAACTATGGCCTTGGAGAAAAAAACAAAAAATGTCACGCTAAAATGACAAAAAAGGAATACCGTATTTCCTCTAATAAGCGACCATGCTGTAATAAGCGCCTACTTATATCTCAGCCAAGAAAGAATGTTTCGCAAAGCTGTTTAATGCATTTTCTTAACTCCCACGAGTTCTACCGATTCCGCTTTTTACATTTTGAAATTTCATTCAAAAATCTTGAGATCGACCCCAAACTTTTCAGATTTTCGGGTGTTTGAAAAATAAGCGCCCATGGGCTCTTATTAGAGGAAATATGGTATTTAATGGTAAGTTAGATGAGTAGCCTAACTAAAAATGCAAAAGATTTAAAAATCTTTTACAAATTTTTTTGATTTCAGGGGGGCGGGGTAGGTGGGAACCAGGTAAAATAGTACCGTTCTCCTTTTTAGTAATCAACAAGCATCTTTTTGGTCCGTCTTAAGGTACCCTGGCCTACCCCTCCTCCTCAGCACAAGCCAAAAAGCCATTAAGCCATTAAAAGCATGTTTTTCTCATGCACCATACGAACAAAATTGAAACCGAAATTTATTTATATACTTGTTGAAGCTGGGCAAAAATGCACTTGTCATTGAAATTCGGATATCTAAACATATTTTTATAGGGATGTTTATGTCAATTTTCAAGTCTTACGGAAATTCTCCCCTAGCAACTTCAATCTGAAATGCTACTCAATTTTTAAATCACATAGATGTAAAAAATACCAAAGTAATTCCTAGACTCCAAACATCTGTTCTTATGTCATATTCCTGTAAATTTTACCGAGATTATCCTTCGGCATTTCAAAGTTTAACATACTTCTTGAGCAGCCATCAACCGTTCTGGAGACATGTATGGTCGACAACCAACATCTTTTGTCCTCGCGATAGAATCCTGTACAAAAGTTTTTTATTTAGAAAAAATCTGAATGGCCCTGTTTATAGTTGGAATCAAAATTTTCTTAAATTTTTCAATGTCAATTTTTCTCAAAATTCTTTTCTTTTAATATTGGGTTGTCGGATAAGTCATGGCGTTTTTTTTAATTTGAATTGGCGCGTTAAAAATAAAATGTTTTGGAAAAATGTCTTGCGTTACCCGCAAGAGAATTTCTCGCCCTAAAAGATAGGGCATTTGGTTTTTTTGTTGGAGTTAATTTTCGTTAATCTTCAGATCATTCAAATGGAGTGTCAAGTTGACAAAAATGAGCATTTTCGACACCATCTTCTTTTCGCATTCAATCGAGGTCCTCACATCGCCAACATGACCAAGGAGGCAATTCAAACGCTTGGTTGGGAAGTGCTTCCTCATCCTCCATATTCTCCCGACTTGGCGCCATCGGATTTCCATCTTTTCCGTTCACTTTCAAATGGATTGCGCGGCGTTTCTTTCAATAATGATGGTGAATTGAGGGCTTGGTTGAACGAATTTTTCGAGACGCGACCGCGTGATTTCTACCGATGAGGCATTGAGAAGCTTGTTGAAAGATGGGAAGAAGTCGTTACCAACAACGGAGAATACATTATTGACTAATTTGTTGTTATTTTTTGTTGAAGAATAAAATTTTTGAAAAATTGAAAAAAAAACGCAACGACTTATCCGACAACCCAATATTTAGGACCCTAGAACTCTACACGAAGATGTAGACAGTTTTTCCGAGTGATTTATAAATTTTTACGTATAAAAATTTGGTGGGGAAAAATGTTCAAGGGTCAACATGGGGGTCAACATTTGCCAAAACTTTGCAGAGAAAAGATTTTAAATTTCTGTTAGAGCCATCTAGTAAAACTCAAAAAGTCGAGGGGGGGTTCAAAATATCAGAATTGGCAATCCCTCAAAAATCTATATTTGTCACTTTGAAAAATGTTGACCCGTAGGAGGTCAATACAACTGTGGGAAGAGCGAATGAATCAAAAAAAACCTCTAAATAACCGCTGATACCAAAATCACAAAGCTAAACTTTTATGTAAATTAGTATTTCTAAATGCTTTGTACAAAAGAGTACCTTAAGTTGGCCTTTAGCATTTAACAATCTGAAAAAAAAACAAATTCTATAGAATTTTTTCTTATTCGAGTCACAAAAGACGAACATGTTTGATGGTTTTACATCTAAAGATATGTTATAGTAAGAAGTTTTAGTATTTTTTTAGATTATTCCTACCTCTATGAATAATATGCTTGAGCTGTTTTAAGTTGTTCAGTGCATGTAATATCTATTCAACAGTTCATTATTCTCAAAAAACGTTACAAATGTTCACCGAGACAGCAATAATTCCAAAGACTCGCTCATCAAAATGCTCTTTTGCCTCACTAATTTTGGCCTACATAAGAAATAGCCAGTATTAGCGTTAGAAACATACTTGACCACAATTTTGTAAAGACGCTCAAGAGAAAGATCCATTAACTCCATGCAGATTAAGCAGTCTCCCTAAATATGTACCATTTTTTGCCAAAAGTTCAGTGTAGACTACGCAAAAGTCAGAATGTACTTCTTGCTTTACCCCAAAATTTTTCCGATTTGCAAGCGATTGAAATACGATCCAACATAGAAAAATGATGGCCCGTGGAGTAGTATTACAAAAAAGAGGTTAAATTATTTTTCAGCAGAGTAAAAGGCAAAGGTTAGCATTGGAAAGTGTCTCTGAAAGCCGCACATTATATAAATTTTGCACCTAAACTTATATTTTTGGTAGGAATTTTGAAAAAATTACTGCTAGAATCTTGCTATCCAATGAGTGCAAACACATGAGCCTTTTCTATACTGTTTGATCGAATGCTCTGACAAAATAAAACAGTTCCAATTAGTTTTGCTTGACATTCAGTCCACTCTCAATTTAAGGACACCCAAATTCCAATTTGGTTAGCCTGTACTAAATAAGTCCAAAACGACTCTCGATACAAGGTCACTCGATTCAAGGACAGCGTTTTGGCGGTCTCGACTCGATAAAGAGACTCTCGATACAAGGTCACTCGATTCAAGGACAGCGTTTTGGCGGTCTCGACTCGATAAAGAGACTCTCGATACAAGGTCACTCGATTCAAGGACAGCGTTTTGGCGGTCTCGACTCGATAAAGAGACTCGATAAGGTCACTCGATTCAAGGACAGCGTTTTGGCGGTCTCGACTCGATAAAGAGACTCTCGATACAAGGTCACTGATTCAAGGACAGCGTTTTGGCGGTCTCGACTCGATAAAGAGACTCTCGATACAAGGTCACTCGATTCAAGGACAGCGTTTTGGCGGTCTCGACTCGATAAAGAGACTCTCGATACAAGGTCACTCGATTCAAGGACAGCGTTTTGGCGGTCTCGACTCGATAAAGAGACTCTCGATTTAAGGACAGCAAGCAAATTTACCATAAAATTCTAAACTTCAGTTACAAATACAACGAATTTAGGTGGTCTCTCGACATGTCGATAATATTTCCAAATCTCATAAGCATAAAGGTTTTCAAATCCATGCATCGACATGTCCATAGCTTGTTTCTAAATCTTAGAGAACTTCACATGATTTTTTGATTGTCTACCGACATATCGATAGTAGTGCATTATCAGATCATATGCCACATTCTAGTGTCTATTAAACAACCGTCTAAGAGATAAAACCCTTTTAATATATAGGACTTGTCAATTTTTCAACCGTTTTTCCCAGATTTTTTAACCGTATGAATGACCATTGAAAAGTCCAATTTCCACAAGTAACTATTTTGGAGATCTTTTTTGTCTTTACTGCAACGATATTATGCATTGTCGATCCATAGAAGCCTTTCAAATAAAAACACTCTTTAAAGACAGGATTTCTTGGCTTAAGTAAAATAGAACTCGGTTTAAGGACACAGTATTTTGTACGGTCCCTTGAGTGTTTTTAAATCGAGAGTGGACTGCAGCTAGCATGTTTAATAATTTCTTAAACTGAATATTTTTTGCTAGAACTTCAGAAAAATTTGAAGAGAAATGTTGATTCGGCTGAATTTTGATATATACACACACACACACCTCCCCCCATACCCCCCCCCTTTCCGACATTTTGCTATGTGCAAAAATTGTTTTCTGTTAAGTTTTTCTTTCACAAACCTTGAAAGACTTACCTCATTAAAAGTTAAGCCATAAAAGAAAACCACTTCAGGACATACTAAAAATTAATATTTCACTTAAACAAATTAAAAATATAGTATACCTGAAGCATCCTGAATCGCTCTGACTTCTTTTTGTAGTTGTTTAAGTGCTCGAGTATCGTCCGAATCATCAAATTTATTGGTCAGAAGTCTTAAGCTCTGAACAAGAACAAGTGAAGACATTTGATTCTTAATATATCGTATGTGTCTAATACGCTACCTTGACAGCCATCAGAGTTCCAGTAGGTATGTGCTGCATTTTGTTGACCCTTCCATACCTTCCTCTACCAATTTCTCCTAGGTCCCGCAAATCTTCTATGCCAAATCGATGCTCTTTTTTCAAGTCATTTGGAAAAATCAATTTGCCGGACATAAACATACGCACAAATCTCCTGCAAAATAATTTAACATTGACATAAAATATATTCTCTGAAATAGCAATGAATCCTGACTCAGAATTTCACGCTGAACACGATGGTATTTTCAGTTTGAAAAATTTTAGAGAAAAAAATTTACTAGAGCCTACTGAAAATTTTAAATTTTTTGTCTTGACGCGAAACTAATAAAAATGGTCATAACTTTTTTATATCTAACATTTTTGTTACCTGTTAATTGTATCTTGTAGAGCAGAAGCAGAGCTATCTTTTGACCAGTTATTTGTTTATGTGTCATGAAACCTTCCGGCCGAAAAGCCCTAAAGATTATAATGTAAGTCTTTGATGAGCACTCATCTTCAAGTAGATACAAATTTTTTCACAGTAAGCAGACAGAGTCTAAGTCGATATTCTTTTTGTATTAAATTTCATAAAGATTCGGAATCTGCGACAAAAAATTTGAAAAATATTTTTTCTGAAGAAGTTATTGCCTTTGTAAGATAAGTCACTTTTTAGACTCACCATTTGCCCTCACTGTAGTGCACACTGTCAATTGAAAATTTTGACACCGGATTCGTGTTTAGCATGATCGATTTCCTTAGTAAACTTCTTTTAGAACAAATAGTTTAGTGTCAAATTTCAAATTCCTCTCGAGACAAAAAAACATTTAAACTTCTAAAAACTGCTATATTTGAATGATTTTTGTCTCGAGAGTTAAAGAAAGACTTACATTGTAATCTTTAGGATTTTTCGGCCGGAAATTTTCATAACACACAAACAAATAACTGGTCAAAAAATAGCTCTGCTTCTGCTCTACAAGATACAATTAACAGGTAACAAAAATGTTAGATATAAAAAAAGTTGTGACCATTTTTTGTAGTTTCGCGTCAAGACAAAAAATTTAAAATTTCCAGTAGACTCTAGTAAAATTTTTTTTTCAAAAATTTTTCAAACTGAAAATATTATCGTGTTCAGCGTGAAATTCTGAGTCAGGAATCTTAAAGGTTACGCATGACCACCGGAGTGTTAAAATACCCTCCCCCTCGACTTTGTGGATTGATATCTCAGTACAGAGCAAATGAAAATATTCTGTTTTTTCTCAAATTTCAGCTGAACACCCAAAAAATCGCAAAATACACTCTAAATTTTTTTGATTTTATATAAAAAAGCTCTTAACCCATTTATGCCGCCATGGCTAAATTTTAGCAAATTTTTCATATATTTTATAAAACATCATAACTAAGGGTAAAATTATCGGTTTTATTTTTAAATGTTGTCAAAAACAGAATTTGACCAGTATAAAGGGGAGAAAATGACATTTCTTAGTTCTTATTAGCACTTTTTTGATTCAGATGACAGTCTTTGAGCAGACGGTAAAGGCTCAATCCCATCAGCGGAGAACTCCCAAATGTATTAATCAAAACCATTTTCAACCAGATTTTTATGATAAAACCGACGTTTTCACCCCTATACACGATATCTTAAAAAATAAATGAAAAAAAAACGATTTTTATGAAAATTGATTACGGCAGAAAAGCTCTTAAAGGGGCATGCCCACGCTAATACAGGTGGTACCAGCGAATTCAAAAATTTTTCCAAATCATTGAACTTATGTACGAATTTTTTAACTTGGTTTCTAACAAAACCATGCCTAAAATTAAATTCTAGACCTTGTTTTGTTAGAAACCAAGTTGAAAAATCCGTAAAAAAGTTCAATGATCAGGAAAATTTTTTGAATTCCCGGGCACCACCTGTAATAGCGTGGGCATGACCCTTTAAAGGCTATTTTACAAGAAATACGGTAGATTGAAAATAGATTATATAAAAATAATTACATGTAAGAAATCTGATGAACGTCCTTAGCTCCATCTGGCACTATGTGATCGTCATTAGAAGACGACTGAGTGCTAAATTTAGATCTGAGCCTGGAGTTTGCTGCAGAAGAGCGCATTGAAGAAGACGGTTTCGAATGGTAGGACGACATTTTCACACCAAATTTAAAGTCAAAAATAAAGGGAATTTTGTAGCTAAAATAGATTTCAAACAGGAATATTAGACGTGATGCCAAATAAAATTTAAATTATTATTAAGAATGCAATATTGTGCATTTTTAAAGTTCTTTTGTGTAACACGAGTCTCGTAACAAACTTTAAAATGTTTTTACACCAAGGAATGTGATCAAAATGACCGTGAGGATCTAGGAATAAGAAATACAGTCGAATCTCACTATAACCACTCGCTATAAGGTATCTCTTGAGAATCACACAGACGACGATTTTGCTTTCGATATAAGATACCATTGCAATTTTTTTTCTTTTTTTGGCTACACTATAGAATTAAAACTCCACCAAGAAGTGTTAATTTCGAACTACAGGGAAGTGTCATGGTTTTTTAGTCGGAATTTCATAATTTAAATTGGCGCCATTTGAATTTTTAAAGAGAGTAAGGGCTGCAGCCTGCAGGCAATAAAAGGGGCCACTAATCACACAGGGCCCACAAACAAAAAGATGTTGAACATAGTTTTGGATACTGAGGCACACCGCATATAGAAACTCTGGTTTGCATATGTTTTTATGTATCCAGAGTCACTTTCGAGTAATTTGTGTCTGAGGTATGTGGGTGTGCGCATCTCAACTCCAAGCCCCCATCATGCATCCAGAGTCACTTTCGAGTGATTTGTGTCTAAGGTATGTGGGTGTGCGCATCTCAACTCCAAGCCCCCATCATGCATCCAGAGTCACTTTCGAGTGATTTGTGTCTAAGGTATGTGGGTGTGCGCATCTCAACTCAAGCCCCATCATGCATCCAGAGTCACTTTCGAGTGATTTGTGTCTAAGGTATGTGGGTGTGCGCATCTCAACTCCAAGCCCCCATCATGCATCCAGAGTCACTTTCGAGTGATTTGTGTCTAAGGTATGTGGGTGTGCGCATCTCAACTCAAGCCCCCATCATGCATCCAGAGTCACTTTCGAGTAATTTGTGTCTGAGGTATGTGGGTGTGCGCATCTCAACTCCAAGCCCCCATCATGCATCCAGAGTCACTTTCGAGTGATTTGTGTCTAAGGTATGTGGGTGTGCGCATCTCAACCCAAGTCCCCATCATGCATCCAGAGTCACTTTCGAGTAATTTGTGTCTGAGGTATGTGGGTGTGCGCATCTCAACTCCAAGCCCCCATCATGCATCCAGAGTCACTTTCAGAGTGATTTGTGTCTAAGGTATGTGGGTGTGCGCATCTCAACTCCAAGCCCCATCATGCATCCAGAGTCACTTTCGAGTAATTTGTGTCTGAGGTATGTGGGTGTGCGCATCTCAACTCAAGCCCCCATCATGCATCCAGAGTCACTTTCGAGTGATTTGTGTCTAAGGTATGTGGGTGTGCGCATCTCAACTCCAAGCCCCCATCATGCATCCAGAGTCACTTTCGAGTAATTTGTGTCTGAGGTATGTGGGTGTGCGCATCTCAACTCCAAGCCCCATCATGCATCCAGAGTCACTTTCGAGTAATTTGTGTCTAAGGTATGTGGGTGTGCGCATCTCAACTCCAAGCCCCCAAGCTCCCGAAGGAGGCGCAGGTATACTTGGTATACTTTTATGACTCATACAGCTTTAGTTCCCATCAAATTCTATAGATTAGGCAGAGTTGATGTTATAGGAAATAAATTTAAAATAAATTTCATTGTAAATCATTTTGCTGGTTGCTACTATCTCTAAATATTATGCATTTTTACTCGCCAAAGTGTCGGTATTACGTTTTCTTTGCCGGTTGTGTCACCATTTTGATTGGATAAGTTATCTTTTTCGGCTTTCATTTTTCATCACCAAATGCTGTATCGACTTGGCATTCTATGATGATTGTATTAACGTTTATCAGCGTGAATGTGGTGAAAATTTTCAATTTCACTATAGAAGCTATTCTTAACGAATGTTCTCTTAAAACTGTTGCAGTCATAAAACGAAGATTTGATAATATTTTTTATCTGGAACTTGTGCACTATTTGACCAAACATATATGGTTGCTTCTTTCTTATATCCACGCACTATGCGTTTTAAGGTTTTACTAGAAAAGCGGGACCTTGCTAAGCGCCTACTTAGAAAGTTAGTACAATAAAGAAATTGCAGAAAATACTATAAATAAAAGACTAGAGCAACCATCACCATTTGGGTTTGGAGTTTTTTAAAGTTGCACAATCTTCTAAAGAATCAGTTGCTGCAATCCAAACTTTCACCTACCAAAAAAACTTTACAGGCATATCCTACACTGGCTAACATTGCATTAAATGTGCTAGCAATTCCAGCAACTACAGCCGCTGTTGAGAGACTTTTTAGCATAACATCAATGCATACGGCTGCAAGAAAAAGTAGAACAGGACATGCATTATATGTCTTATGTCATATATTCAATAAGTTAAAAATGGCCTTTCTAAAGTTCAATCTTTCTGCTACCACATGGCTAGATGATCCAGCAAAGTACACTCACATATGTCAACCACAGGCGAAAAACATTGCAAGCTATTTTTTCTGAAATCATTATGGCATATTTCTATGTAGGTAGCAGGGACAAATATCGAAAGAATTTCTTGGCAGCTGGCGGTGGCAAAAATGAAACAGCGGCAGCAGTAAGGGTTTGAACAGACCAAAAAATCAATTGTGATTGTCGAGATAAAACAGAAGAAGGTATTTATTTTTTAGTAGGATAATATAATAGTTATGTCTTAAAAGTATTGCCAGATTCGGAACGCAGCTTGCGGAAATGTGGCAGCGGTGGAAGTAGCTGTGTATCGATCAAATAGAAAGCGCTATCCCAATATTTCAACATTTGCTCAATTTTTGGCTAATGAGAACAAAAGAATGCTACTGACTCTTCGTGCAACGGAAGTAATGATTGGACATGAGCACAATTATTCATTGTTGTTTCAACGTTGAGTATTCAATTAAGTACGAGATCCACTGGGGTTTCTCAGCGCCATTCGATAGAATGCAGAAATAGCTGCATTCACTTTATTTGCGGAAATCTACCTATATTTTAAGTCGAACTGTGCTCGTTTCATGTGAAACAGGGGTTATACCGCAAGGTAACGTTTTGGTTTATCTTTATGCTTTATTTTTTTAGATCCAGTCAATTGGCCTTGCAATCGAATATCAAATTTACCAGTCGGTTCAGAAGGAGGTTCGAATGATAGGAGCTCTACAGCTTACTCTAATGAGTGAATGGCAAGCTTGCATTCTGATCCTCACTGCAGAAATTGGAGCTTGTGATTTGGCTGATGTTACGAAGGAAAGGCTTTTAGATGTCTTGCACTATTATGAGTAAGTATTTTGTGTGGTATATTGTAGTTATTTTGAAATTATATTTGACTGAGTTCAGGACTACATGGATATGGCGAGGAGAAATCTTCTGCTTATTTGGCTATGCAGGACCAAGAATCACCAACCATGCAGAAAGTTCCCACCCGAGTTACCCCACAAAGTTACCCTATCTCAACACTCAGATTTTCTTATTCCTAGGAGGGCGCCCAACCATCCTCTTTACAGATGTTTCCTTATAATAAATACAATCAAATAACTAAAATAACTCCACACCGTGAGATTTGTAACAATCAATGCCTAAAACGAACGGCTAATACAGTCGAGTCCCACTAACCCGGCACCCCAATAACCCGGCACTTTTTAAAAATTTGGTTGGCTGGCAAAGAAAATCAACAAAGTTTACCCCCAATAACCCGGCACCCCAATAACCCGACACTTTTAAAAATTTAGTTGGCTGGCAAAGAAAATCAACAAAGTTTACCCCAATAACCCGACACTTTTTAAAAATTTGGTTGGCTGGCAAAGAAAATCAACAAAGTTTACCCCAATAACCCGGCACCCCAATAACCCGACACTTTTTAAAAATTTAGTTGGCTGGCAAAGAAAATCAACAAAGTTTACCCCAATAACCTGGCACCCGATAACCCGGCACCCCAGTAACCCGACACTTTTTAAAAATTTGGTTGGCTGGCAAAGAAAATCAACAAAGTTTACCCCCAATAACCCGGCACCCCCAATAACCCGGCACTTTTTAAAATTTGGTTGGCTGGCAAAGAAAATCAACAAAGTTTACCCCCAATAAACCGGCACCCGATAACCCGGCACCCCAGTAACCCGGCGCCCTAAGACTGGTCCCGTCCAATAAAAATTACCCCCAATAAACCGGCATCTATCATAGTTTACAACATTTTTCAATTTGCGTCAATTTTTTCTGTATGCGGTAGGTCCCAGTATTCAAAACTATGCTCAACATCTTCTTGTTAGTGTGACCTTTTCCATTAGTGGCCCTCTTTTATTCCCTTCCCCTCCCTATACAACCCTTTACCCCTCTTAAAATAGTTGAATAAAGGGTGATTATATAGAGGGTCGATTAAGGCCCGATAAAATAATACCACCGCTAACCCGGCACTTTTTGCTGGTCCCAGTGGTGCCGGGTTAGCGGGACTCGACTGTAGCACTTTTTCAGTTTTTATTGTTCTGCTATCTTGTTCACCCTGAAATTTTGAACAAAAATCTCCCATTAGAACAAACCGTCTTTTGAGTGTTAAAGTGTTTTTTGCAAACCTTCTAAATAAATAAAATTCTTTTCAAGTACATTCTTAGTAAACATCTTTGTTAAAAGGACCGTCGACAGATAAACAATATGACAGAGTAACAGTGAAAAAAGGGGCAATCACATAAAACAAGTTTTTTTTCGACTTTATATATATTCATCTGAACAAACGTATTTTCTTTTTTCTGACACTGATATAAAATCAAAAATTAATCAAAGAAAATGTCAAAAAATTTAACTTTAAATGATATTTATCACCCCACTATTGTCATTTACTACAACTACAGCTTAGCAATTTCTTTTGTACTAACCACAATATTTCTCCTACCTGCTATTTATGTGGTGCTAACTCAATCTAAAAAAGCAAATATTTTTAAGTATCTTTTGCTAAACCAACTCATATGGTCATACTTGTTTTGTGGGATTTTTGTTGCTGAAGGAAATGTGCCTTTGTTTCCAATTCCAGCTATCTACTTTTCTAGCATTTTGAAATCAGTTGTCGTAGACGAAATGCATATTATTTTGCCTATTCATTTGTTGATTAGTGTGGGCCACACACAATCTTATTTTCTAGCTTGTTTGTACAAGATCTCTTATGCATCGGCTTTTAACAAGTTCCAAGCATGGTTTGAAGACCCAAGAAAATTAGAAGCTATGGTTATTGGCTTGTTGCTGGTTTTTGCAGGAATTATTGTTGGCAGGTTTTTGTGATTTAAGTAAATTAAATTTGAGAAATCCGATCCGAATTTGATCACTACTTGGATGGATTTTTTTATTATGCAAAAAGTCTTGCTTTCGCAAAAAAGATATATTCGATACCTGTTTCGGTGATCCGGCGTCATATTTTCAGGTACAACAGCCTTGGGCCTGCCTGTTGTTTATTTTTGTGATTTTTTAGGCTTAGGCTTAGACCAGGGTTGGCCAGCTTATGTTAGGACGGACTCAAACCTGAGTCTAAGCTATGTTTGAGTCTATCCTAACATACGCTGGCCAACCCTTGTATTATAAAAAAGTGGCTCTACCCTTGTTCTTCAACCTCGACTGGTAAATTAATCAACCGGCTGTTCTTCAACTGAATTGTTTTGCTATGCCTTTTCGGAGCTTTTTTAGCAATCCAGCTCGGATAAATTTATTTTCATTTTTCTACAGCACTTTCAGGACCCGTTTCTGTTCCGCATAATTCAAGACCTTTATTCGCTACTTTGATCACTTCGATCCAGTAAAAATAACTGTTCTGTTAAAGAATATGTTGGCCGAGAATCTAACGGTCGAGAACTGTAGGTTGAAGAACAAGGGTAGATTCAAAAAAGTATAGAAAGATAATATTTTTGATATATTTAAAAAAATTTAGTTTTGTAAACACAGAACTTATCCTGTCAGGGTAGTGGGTAGTAGATTGATAGATTTATTAAACTTGTATTCTGCCTTCTGATTACGCTTGCCTTTTTTGTAGAATTATTTCAAAATAGAAGAGCTGCGCAACTTTTTTTGTTGTAGGCTCCAAATTTTGTGGCAGCAAAATTTGGGTCACAGTCAATTTATTTCTAAAGACTTTCGCGAAATAAGATTAGCACAATTAGAAGGCACAGAAAAAGTAATAATAAGCTGGTAAAATATAGTGGTCAAAGAGGTACGCCCGGGCGTTCAATTTTTTTTTCTTAATTATTGAACTTCTGTACGAATTTAAGTCTAAAAATTTCAGTCTAAATGAAGTTTTATTAAGTCTAAAAATCTCGACCAATTTCAAATTAAATAGTTTCAAATTTCAATAATAAAAAAACAACAAATTTCAAATGTCGGCCAGGCGTTAAAGTTATTTGGAACATGCGCCAGTGACAGCATATGAAGTTCCCGAAGCCGTAGTCTTAACAAGTTATTTTGTCACAATTATTTCCAAAACTACATTATAAACCATCTACAATCACCCGAAACACCCCAAACAACCTTAAAAAGCCCCCAAAACATCCAAACTACCCTAAACATCCCATACCACCTCAAACTACCCTAAATCACTTCGAACTACCCGTAACTACACTTGCATTCCACACAGGGTTTGCAAAAAAAGGCCTGTTTTTTAAAATGCTAGTTGGGACGGAAAGCCAGAACTTGAACTTTTCAAAGTCTTGCTGGCCAAAATAATTTTACTAGCATTTTTAAAAGTCTAGTAAAAACCAAAAGCCACACTAGCATTTACAAAAGTTTGATTTTGCCGCCTATCTTTACTAGCATTTTTAAAAGTCTAGTAAAAACCAAAAGCCACACTAGCATTTACAAAAGTTTGATTTTGCCGCCTATCTTTACTAGCATTTTTAAAAGTCTAGTAAAAACCAAAAGCCACACTAGCATTTACAAAAGTTTGATTTTGCCGCCTATCTTTACTAGCATTTTTAAAAGTCTAGTAAAAACCAAAAGCCACACTAGCATTTACAAAAGTTTGATTTTGCCGCCTATCTTTACTAGCATTTTTAAAAGTCTAGTAAAAACCAAAAGCCACACTAGCATTTACAAAAGTTTGATTTTGCCGCCTATCTTTACTAGCATTTTTAAAAGTCTAGTAAAAACCAAAAGCCACACTAGCATTTACAAAAGTTTGATTTTGCCGCCTATCTTTACTAGCATTTTTAAAAGTCTAGTAAAAACCAAAAGCCACACTAGCATTTACAAAAGTTTGATTTTGCGGGAGATCTCTACTAGCATTTTTAAAAGTCTAGTAAAAACCAAAAGCCACACTAGCATTTACAAAAGTTTGATTTTGCGGGAGATCTCTACTAGCATTTTTAAAAGTCTAGTAAAAACCAAAAGCCACACTAGCATTTACAAAAGTTTGATTTTGCGGGAGATCTCTACTAGCATTTTTAAAAGTCTAGTAAAAACCAAAAGCCACACTAGCATTTACAAAAGTTTGATTTTGCGGAGATCTACTAGCATTTTTAAAAGTCTAGTAAAAACCAAAAGCCACACTAGCATTTACAAAAGTTTGATTTTGCGGGAGATCTCTACTAGCATTTTTAAAAGTCTAGTAAAACCAAAAGCCACACTAGCATTTACAAAGTTTGATTTTGCCGCTATCTTACTAGCATTTTAAAAGTCTAGTAAAAACCAAAAGCCACACTAGCATTTACAAAAGTTTGATTTTGCGGGAGATCTCTACTAGCATTTTTAAAAGTCTAGTAAAAACCAAAAGCCACACTAGCATTTACAAAAGTTTGATTTTGCCGCCTATCTTTACTAGCATTTTGAAAAGTCTAGTAAAACCAAAAGCCACACTAGCATTTACAAAAAGTTTGATTTTGCTGCCTATCTTTACTAGCATTTTTAAAAGTCTAGTAAAACCAAAAGCCACACTAGCATTTACAAAAGTTTGATTTTGCGGGAGATCTCTACTAGCATTTTTAAAAGTCTAGTAAAAACCAAAAGCCACACTAGCATTTACAAAGTTTGATTTTGCCGCCTATCTTTACTAGCATTTTTAAAAGTCTAGTAAAACCAAAAGCCACACTAGCATTTACAAAAGTTTGATTTTGCGGGAGATCTCTACTAGCATTTTTAAAAGTCTAGTAAAAACCAAAAGCCACACTAGCATTTACAAAAGTTTGATTTTGCCGCCTATCTTTACTAGCATTTTTAAAAGTCTAGTAAAAACCAAAAGCCACACTAGCATTTACAAAAGTTTGATTTTGCCGCCTATCTTTACTAGCATTTTTAAAAGTCTAGTAAAAACCAAAAGCCACACTAGCATTTACAAAAGTTTGATTTTGCCGCCTATCTTTACTAGCATTTTTAAAAGTCTAGTAAAACCAAAAGCCACACTAGCATTTACAAAGTTTGATTTTGCGGAGATCTCTACTAGCATTTTTAAAAGTCTAGTAAAACCAAAAGCCACACTAGCATTTACAAAAGTTTGATTTTGCCGCCTATCTTTACTAGCATTTTTAAAAGTCTAGTAAAAACCAAAAGCCACACTAGCATTTACAAAAGTTTGATTTTGCTGCCTATCTTACTAGCATTTTTAAAAGTCTAGTAAAAACCAAAAGCCACACTAGCATTTACAAAGTTTGATTTTGCGGGAGATCTCTACTAGCATTTTTAAAAGTCTAGTAAAACCAAAGCCACACTAGCATTTACAAAAGTTTGATTTTGCCGCCTATCTTTACTAGCATTTTTAAAAGTCTAGTAAAACCAAAAGCCACACTAGCATTTACAAAGTTTGATTTTGCGGGAGATCTCTACTAGCATTTTTAAAAGTCTAGTAAAAACAAAAGCCACACTAGCATTTACAAAGTTTGATTTGCGGGAGATCTCTACTAGCATTTTTAAAAGTCTAGTAAAAACCAAAAGCCACACTAGCATTTACAAAAGTTTGATTTTGTGGGAGATCTCTACTAGCATTTTTAAAAGTCTAGTAAAACCAAAAGCCACACTAGCATTTACAAAAGTTTGATTTTGCTGCCTATCTTTACTAGCATTTTTAAAAGTCTAGTAAAACCAAAAGCCACACTAGCATTTACAAAAGTTTGATTTTGCGGGAGATCTCTACTAGCATTTTTAAAAGTCTAGTAAAAACCAAAAGCCACACTAGCATTTACAAAAGTTTGATTTTGCGGGAGATCTCTACTAGCATTTTTAAAAGTCTAGTAAAAACCAAAAGCCACACTAGCATTTACAAAAGTTTGATTTTGCTGCCTATCTTTACTATTAGCATTTTTAAAAGTCTAGTAAAAACCAAAAGCCACACTAGCATTTACAAAGTTTGATTTTGCGGGAGATCTTTACTAGCATTTTTAAAAGTCTAGTAAAACCAAAGCCACACTAGCATTTACAAAAGTTTGATTTTGCTGCCTATCTTTACTAGCATTTTTAAAAGTCTAGTAAAAACCAAAAGCCACACTAGCATTTACAAAGTTTGATTTTGCCGGAGATCTTTACTAGCATTTTTAAAAGTCTAGTAAAACCAAAAAGCCACACTAGCATTTACAAAAGTTTGATTGCGGAGATCTCACTAGCATTTTTAAAAGTCTAGTAAAAACCAAAAGCCACACTAGCATTTACAAAAGTTTGATTTTGCCGCCTATCTTTACTAGCATTTTTAAAAGTCTAGTAAAACCAAAAGCCACACTAGCATTTACAAAGTTTGATTTTGCCGCCTATTTTACTAGCATTTTTAAAAGTCTAGTAAAACCAAAAGCCACACTAGCATTTACAAAGTTTGATTTGCTGCCATCTTTACTAGCATTTTTAAAAGTCTAGTAAAAACCAAAAGCCACACTAGCATTTACAAAAGTTTGATTTGCTGGAGATTCTACTAGCATTTTTAAAAGTCTAGTAAAACCAAAAGCCACACTAGCATTTACAAAAGTTTGATTTGCCGCCTATCTTTACTAGCATTTCTAAAAGTCTAGTAAAATCAAAAGATAAGCTAGTATTTAAAGTCTGTTTCTTTGTTATATAAGTTCCACTAGCATTTGCTAAAATCTACTAAATAAAATGTCGAACTACTGATTGAAAATATTCCATTTCTATTACGTAGTTGTCCTTAGATCATGTCTGATAGAACACGATTTTATCAACTGAAATGTTCTAAACACGCTTTCTCCGTGGGATCTTGCTAGCCAGCTTATACGTAACGATGACACAGACACACAGAGAAAAAAATTTGAATTCATAATAATTCATTCTTACCGAGCTAAAAAAGACAAAAACGTGTATAACAGTCCAACAAGCAAACTCAATGTATTGATATGACTCGAAGAGGATTTCCTAACGATTCATCGACATCACTAAAGTTCGGTTGATTCCGTGAACAAAGCATGGCACACGCAATGGATTCAGTGCACTGAATAAAATTTTGAATCTTAATGACAATAAAAATAGACTTACCTCTCTTCCTCTATTCCAATATCGATTTCTTGAATTTCATCTTCTTCCTCGTCAATTTCGTTTTCCATGACTTCCTCTTCATTGATGGCAGTAAGCCTCGTTTTCATTATCGCCGTCAGAGTCTTCAAATATACTATGGATCATTGCTGCTATCTACGAAAGGAGCCTCAAGAACATCTGAATAAGTCACGAAAATATTTCAGCCATTAAAATCTGTTTGAAAATTACTCACTACGATCCTGGAAGGCTTTGATCATCGAAGAAGCATTGTCTGTTACAATCTTGTAGAACATGAGAGAGTTGGCGCTGTATGTTTTAAGAAGATCTTCTACTTCATTTCTTATCACTTCTGCTGTATGGTTGCGCTCTCGAATCATCTTAATGCCAAGCACATAGTTTTTGAGCATGAAATCTGAAATATTTTCACTACATGCTGACAATAAGAAGAGAAATGCCTAGTTATACGTGATGGTCCACAACGTGCATGGTGACGCAGATGTAGCTTCGATTTGATTGGTCGGACCAAATGTCTATGGTCAAGCTTGGTTTGTAGGATTCTTTATCCTTGATCTACAAGTGGTCGAATAATGAAGTGTTTTGAATAAATAAGACTAAACTCTGTAGACTAACCACTGTTCGCAATATTTTCGTACTTTTGCCTGCATCTCCAGTTTGCGTTTATTGGTATGCGGTGACTTGGGCATTCTCCAATTGGATCCAAAGGTTTGCAACCCTCTGACGAACTCTTGTACAAATGGATGTGAAATTACATTAAGACTGAGAGTAGGAAGAGAGAGCATCCGGCCATATAGTGCATTCATGTAGCGGGTCCCTCTGAACATAAAAGAACAATTAAAACTAGCGATAAATTTATAAAAAAATAAGTAACCCACTCTTTTGGCAGTTTAGCACCCTTTTTCGACGAGTACGCGATCACAAGAGGCTTGTGTGCGGAGTCAAGATGAGAGAGCATCGACGTAGTTTTCGATAGCACTGTTACCACGCATGTAGGACACTGAGCTTGTTCCACATCCACTTCGTACTCTTTGTCGTGCTTATCCCGTTTCTTGATAGGCACCGAGATGATGTTAAACCTCAAAGGCAAAATACTGATTCAGCAGCACACAAAAAAGTAAAAACCTCACCATTTCCAAACAGGGTGAAAGCATCGATGCTGCGCTTGCACGTATTCATCTTCGTTTTCCACTTCAGCCAACACTTCATCATTGATCGGGAAGCACAACGATTGAGAATAGGAGCCACCTTTTTTTCACCGCCTTCTCGATCACTTTGATTACGCTATTATAACAGATTATAGAAATTCGAGTAGAAATAGACTGCAAAAACAAACTTTAAGAAATGCTAGCTTATCTTTTTGATTTTACAGATTTAGAAATGCTAGTAAAGATAGGCTGCAAAATCAAATTTGTAAATGCTAGTGTGGCTTTTGGTTTTTACTAGACTTTTAAAAATGCTAGTAGAGATCTCCGGCAAAATCAAACTTTTGTAAATGCTAGTGTGGCATTTTGTTTTTACTAGACTTTATAAAGTTAGGCAAAAGGGCTTACTAGCATTTTCTGTTGGACTTCCAGAAAAAAACTGCAAACCCTGATTCCACAAACCTGAGTATTTCTTTTCTGTAATATCTCCCTCTAATTTTCCTCTAATTACTCCTCTAGAGGAGGATCGAAAATTACTTACCCCCTTATTACCACTTCCTCTTAATTACGCTCCCCACACGAATTCAACTCAAAATTAAAGAAATCAAAGATTTCCGTGATTTTGAACGCTGAGCTAATGGCCCATGCTCCAAATTTGACAATTCGTAAGAAAATCTTTTGTTACCACGAAAGTTCAAGAATAATATAACATTATGGATAATGCTTTAGGAGTGCTGGTGATCTGACTAGGCACCGAATTCATTGGAATACTTTATGGGTTCACTTGAGGAGGTTGTTTAGACCCTAATTCACTGCGGATGTTCAAACCTCAAACACCTAGCCCTGCACCCTTGTAGTAAGGGTTAATATAAATAACATCTAGCAGGCTGACCGAAGCTAAAACTTCCAGACCTAAGGCTTCTAGCTGACTAGCAAAAGGTAGATGGACTGGGAGATTCTGCTAGTCCAATACTTCACAACTGATTTTTTGCTGTTTTCAGTATTTAGACTGAGGTCCTGCTTCTCGTATTGGCTGCTTTTGGTGTTAATCCTAGAGAATAGTGAGTATTTGTCTTTTTTTAGCTAAGGTAACAAATAACAAGTTTTGGTAGGTTTGAGCACAAGCTGCTAGAGGCATATTTACATTGCTTTAAAATAGTTCTTAAAATAGAGCTATAAGCTAATATTGTGGATTGTCTAGTTTTGTGGAGTGCCGGACAAGAGAGTTTTGGGACATGTGCTATATTCATCTTTATTCGTTTACACTTGCAGCAGATAGCAGTGATAATAATCTAAGCCTGGAACTAGCCTAGCCTGAATTTAGTTTAGGTATAGTTTTGTTAGAAACCCAATCGAAACATTCTTACAGAAACTAATGATAGAAAAATTTGAACGCACGGCATGCCTTTTTAAAAATTCAAAGTTTTCTATCTACAGTGGCGGAAAGTTACCGTACGGCTCAAAACCGTGTATTCTTCTCGAAAGCGTTTTGCAGAGTATTATTGCGATGATAAACCAAAAACAAAATACCGTATTTTCTAATAGAAGCCCATGGGCTTATATTTCAACCTCTGGGGTGGGCTTTATATTAGAGACTGGGCTTCAATTAGAGACTGGGCTTCAATTAGAGACTGGGCTTCAATTAGAGACTGCTAAATTGAGACTGGGCTTCAATTAGAGACTGGCTTCAACTAGAGACTGGGCTTCAACTAGAGACTGGGCTTCAACTAGAGACTGGGCTTCAACTAGAGACTGGGCTTCAACTAGAGACTGGCTTCAATTAGAGACTGGGCTTCAATTAGAGACTGGCTTCAATTAGAGACTGGCTTCTATTAGAGACTGGGCTTCAATTAGAGACTGGCTTCAAATTAGAGACTGGGCTTCAATTAGAGACTGGGTTTCTATTAGAGACTGGGCTTCAACTAGAGACTGCTTCAATTAGAGACTGCTTCAATTAGAGACTGGCTTCTAT
Organism: Ditylenchus weischeri; assembly: GCA_029231635.1. NCBI lineage: Eukaryota > Metazoa > Nematoda > Chromadorea > Rhabditida > Anguinidae > Ditylenchus > Ditylenchus weischeri. The sequence goes on from JAMRYI010000527.1 coordinate 94,319, forward strand.
TAGAGACTGGGCTTCAACTAGAGACTAGCTTCAATTAGAGACTGGGCTTCATTAGAGACTGGCTTCAATTAGAGACTGGGCTTCTATTAGAGACTGGGCTCAATTTAGACTGGGCTTCAATTAGACTGGGCTTCAATTAGAGACTGGGCTTCTATTAGAGACTAAGCCAACTAGAGACTGGGCTTCAATTAGAGACTGGGCTTCAATTAGAGACTGCTTCAATTAGAGACTGGGCTTCAATTAGAGACTGGCTTCAATTAGAGACTGGGCTTCAATTAGAGACTGGGCTTCAATTAGAGACTGGGCTTCAATTAGAACTGGGCTTCAATTAGAGACTGGCTTCAATTAGAGACTGGGCTTCAATTAGAGACTGGGCTTCAATTAGACTGGGCTTCAATTAGAGACTGGGCTTCTATTAGAGACTGGGCTTCAACTAGAGACTGGGCTTCTATTAGAGACTGGGCTTCAATTAGAGACTGGGCTTCAATTAGAGACTGAGCTTCAATTAGAGACTGGGCTTCATTAGAGACTGCTTCATTAGAGACTGGGCTTCACCAGAGACTGGGCTTCACTAGAGACTGGGCTTCAATTAGAGACTGGGTCATTAGAGACCAATATTAGAGACTGGCTTCAATTAGAACTGGGCTTCAATTAGAGACTGGCTTCAATTAGAGACTGGCTTCATGAGACTGGGCTTCAATTAGAGACTGGGCTTCAATTAGAGACTGGGCTTCAATTAGAGACTGGGCTTCAACTAGAGACTGGGCTTCACTAGAGACTGGGCTTCTATTAGAGACTGGGCTTCAACTAGAGACTGGGCTTCAATAGAGACTGGGCTTCACTAGAAAATACGAGTACTACCTGCAGCAGAATTTAATGCTCTACAACGCGGACATTTTTGTTGGTATAAATTAATATAATATCACGAGCAATTTCACCAAGATCGAAACGTCGTTGAAATAGTCGCCGAAAAAAGTTACTGCACAGAACATCCGATATCTTAGATGCGCCCGAAATTGCGGATACGGTTACGGAAACGCTGATACGATTTTTCGATGTTGTTATTCGCATTGTTATCAATAAAAATATTATATCGATGTCGTACGGTAACTTTTTCGGCGACTATTTCAACGACGTTTCGATCATGCGAAATTCATCGTTGAATTTATAGCATTCATACCAAACAAAATGTCCACGCTGTAGATTAAACTGGCGCACAAGGTGGTATATTTGTTTTTGCTTTTGATTTTATCATCGAATAATACCTGCGAAACGTTTTCAAGAAGAATTCACGATTTTTTGTGCCGTACGTATGTTTTAAGAAGATCTTCTACTTCATTTTTAGTCACTTCTGGGCTGTATGGTTAGCTCGAATCATCTTAATGCTAAGCACATAGTTTTTGAGCATGAAATCTGAAATATTTTCACTGCATGCTGACAATAAGAAGAGAAATGCCTAGTTATACCGTGATGGTCCACAACGTGCATGGTGACGCAGATGTGCTTCGATTTGATTGGTCGGACCAAAAATGTCTATGTTGGTCGTGCTTGGTTTGTAGGATTCTTTTGTCCTGATCGTGGTCGAATGAAGTGTTTTGAATAAATAAGACTAAAACTCTGAGGTAGACTAACCACTGTTCGCAAATATTTTCGTACTGTTTCGCCTGCATCTCCAGTTTGCGTTTATTGGCATGGGTGACTTGGGCATTCTCCAATTGGATCCAAAGGTTTGCAACCCTCTGACGAACCTTGTACAAATGGATGAAATTACATTAAGACTGAGAGTAGGAAGAGAGAGCATCCGGCCATATAGTGCATTCATGTAGCGGGTCCCTCTGAACATAAAGAACAATTAAAACTAGCGATAAATTTATAAAAAATATAACCTACTCTTGGCAGTTTAGCACTTTTTCGACGAGTACGCATCACAAGAGGTTTTGTGCGGAGTCAAGATGAGAGAGCATCGACGTAGTTTTCGATAGCACTGTTACCACGCATGTAGGACACTTGATTTTGTTCCACATCCACTGTACTTTGTCGTGCTTATCCCGTTTCTTGATAGGCACCGAGATGATGTTAAACCTCAAAGGCAAAATACTGATTCAGCAGCACACAAAAAAGTAAAACTCACCATTTCCAAACAGGGTGAAAGCATCGATGCTGCGCTTGCACGTATTCATTCGTTTTCCACTTCAGCCACTTCATCATTGATCGGGGAAGCACAACGATTGAGAATAGTGAGCCACCTTTTTTTTTCACCGCCTTCTCGATCACTTTGATTACGCTATTATAACAATTATAGAAATTTCGAGTAGAAATAGACTGCAAAAACAAACTTTAAGAAATGCTAGCTTATCTTTTGATTTTACTAGACTTTAGAAATGCTAGTAAAGATAGGCGGCAAAATCAAACTTTTGTAAATGCTAGTGTGTTTTTGGTTTTATTAGACTTTAAAATAGTAGAGATCTCCCGCAAATCAAACTGTAAATGCTAGTGTGTGGCATTTGTTTTTACTAGATTATAAGCAGGGAAAAGGGCTTACTTAGCATTTTCTCTGTTGGACTTCCAGAAAAAACTGCAACCCCTGATTCACAAACCTGAGTACCTTCTTTCTGTAATTACTCCCTTCCCTTCAGAAGCCAGTCCCTAGAGACTGGCTTCACTTGAAGACTGGGCTTCAATTGAGACTGGGGCTTCAATTAGAGACTTGGGCCTAATTAGAGATCAGCTTCTATTAGAGACTGGGCTTCAACTAGACTGGGCTTCATTTAGAGACTGGGCTTCAATTAGAGACTGGCTTCACTAGAGACTGGGCTTCAATTAGAGACTGGGCTTCAATTAGAACTGGGCTTCAATTAGAGACTGTCAATTAGAGACTGGGCTTCAATTAGAGACTGGGCTTCAATTAGAGCTCAGCTTCTATAGAGATGGGCTCTATTAGAGACTGGGCTTCAATTAGAGACTGGGCTTCATTAGAGACTGGGCTTCAATTAGACTGGGCTCAATTAGAGATCGCTTCATTAGAGACTGGTCTTAATTAGAACTGGGCTTCAATTACTAGAGACTGGCTTCATTAGAGACTGGCTTCAATTAGAGACTGGGCTTCTATTAGAGACTGGCTTCAACTAGAGACTGGGCTTCATTAGAGACTGGGCTTCAATTAGAGAAAATTGATATATACTGTGCAGATGACAATGCTTATAACGCGGACATTTTTGTTGGTATAAAATATATAAATATTATAGCAATACTGAGACAAACACGTTGAAATAGTCGCCTAAAAGTTACCAACATCCGATATCCTTTAGATGCGCCCGAAAAATTGGTGGATGGTTACATGAAAAACTGTTTGATATTTTCGATGTTGTTAGATTCATTGTTATCAATAAAAATATTGATATCGATGTCGTACGGTAACTTTTTTCGCGACTATTTCAACGAATTTTCGATCATATAAATTGGTCGTTGAATTTATATTAATTAATCCAACAAAAATGTCCACGTTGTAGAGCATACAAATATATGCAAAGGTATATTTTGTTTTTGCTTTTGATTTATCATCGGAATATATCTGCGAAACGTTTTTCAAGAAGAATTCACGATTTTGTGCCGTACGGTAATTCTTTTTCCGCCACTGTGCCAAAATATCATACCTTCTCAAAGTTGCGAGAAACCTTAAAGGTCTAGAGAAAATTTTTAATTTATTTAGACATTTTATACTCAAAATGTCGGCAGAATCTGGCGAGCATTTTAGAATTAATAAGTTTTGAAAATGTTAGCAAAAATTTTATCTTTGAAGCTTGTCTCTTGATTTTGTCAGGTGTCTCGTGACTCTGAAAACTTTATACTAAAATGCTCGCCAGATACTGCTGACCATATAAAATATCTTAAACTCAAATTAAAAATTCCTCTTACAGACCATTTGAAATTTGTCTCGTCTGATGAGGGTTATAAAATCACACTAAAATATTTTCAGGTCCACTAATGTTCGTCAGTTACCAAACCAAACTTCTTCAGCAAGACATCTTAAGCCAGTTTCTCTCTACAACAACTGCTCCCTTACGAGCCATCCATAATTGCTTCACCTCTTCTTAAACTCCGACCAATTCCACCATATTAACCATAGCTTTAAGTGCCTACATCATTTATGTGCCCTTTACATTTCTAGCTGGAATCTCTATATTTCTAATCTTTCTGCGTCAAGCATTTTTCATCAAAAATTTCATGTCAACCACATCCTACCACAGCTACTTGATAGTAGTTCGTGCAAAGTCTGTGCAAATCTGCTCTGTTTCACTTCTGTTGTTCATACCATTTGTGATCCAGTTTGTTGTCAATGTAATGCAATTAAGAAATGCAAGTTTGATTGCATTGTTAGCACATTTCCCAGCTAGCTATCATCTGTTTTTTGAGATTCTAGCTTTGTTTTATTTCGTCAAACCCTACAGAGAGTATTGGACAAAGATGCTTGTAAATGCAAAAAATATATGTAAGGATTACAGGAAAAGAAATAGAAAGCAGTCTGTTGTCAAAGAATCTACCTTGGAGACTGCTTCTTCGACTTAGAATAAAAAATTTGTGGCCGGCATGACTTATAACCGAACCCTCTCAAAATAACCCAAAATGATGTTTTTTGTGTGTTTTAACAGTTAATATGCGCTAAAAACATGTTCTTATTACCCGGAAGACCACTTCCAGAATTTTTTTTTATTAAAATTTTGACTTTTTGCCTTGGGAACCAAGGGAAACCACAACGCATAGGAATTTTCTACCCTGCTTTTGGTCACTGGAGGTGGGCAAAAAGAATCTGTAGGTACTTCTCTAGTTGACATCACACCTCTGTTTGTGCCCTTGTGCTTTTGGGGCAGAGAAACCCAATCGAAAAATTCTTACAGAAATCCAATGATAGGAAAAAAATTTGAACGCACGGGCATGCCCTTTTAAAAAGTGATCCCGTAGGAAACTACGGGATCACTTAAGAGGTTTAGTTCGATCTTATTGACCCATAATAATGAATATAATCGATTATATGGCCACTCTTTATTTTCTAGAAATTTGAACAAAATATTCAAAAATTGAGGTGTGATGTCAACTAGAGAAGTACCAATCTGTATATACACTTTTGATCGTGAGTCTTTCTCGGAATCATGTCTAAGGTATGGGTGTGCGAATCCCCTTTGGGGGCGCAGGGGACTTGTTGGGTTTCTGGTCATCCGATGGGTTTCTGGTGGGTCTCTTGATAGGTTTCTGGTCATTTCTGGTCAACCACGTACCCTTGGGACTTGGTGGTACCTTGGAGGACCAAGTCAAAAAGTCGAATTTTAGTAGTCAAAAAAATTTTCCGGAAATGGTCTTCGGGTATAAAAGCATGTTTTTAGCGCATATTAACGGTTAAAACACACGAAAAACATCATTTGGGGTTTTTGGGAGAGTTTGGTATAAGTCATTTTAGCCAAATTTGTTTGATGAAAAAAGTTTCTCTATTTTGTCTGAAAGTTTGCTTGAAAATGAATAAATTTCAGAAAGAAATTTCAGTTATTTAGAATTACAGCTTTTCATTAAGACCTTGTACCGTGATTTCTCACCTGATGGGATCGTTATTATAATACAAAAAATAGTAAGCGCCGTATTTATATTTGTAAAGTCAGTTTTGCTTAACGCTAGAAAGGTTGTTTGTACTAAAGTAAGCATCTTGCTGAGAATTTTGTGCTGATCATTTCTAGATCGATCGAGGTGACGAAAAAACTCGAAACTCACTGTCAATTTTCGAATTCATTTCAAAACAAAAAATATTCAAAAATCGAAATTTTGTCAACATCAAATATTTTTTGTCTCGAAAGAAATTTGACAGTGAGTTTCGAATTTGAAAAGCAGTTTTATAAGCAAATTGACCATGCTGAACATGAATCCAGTATTAACATTTAAGGTTTACCTACAGAAAATAAACCAAAAAAATTGAAAAAGTAAAGCACAGGACAAAAAGTGTTAGTCGTAGGAAAAAAAATTTTAAAAAAAAAATTATAAAAAAGCGCTTTGTTTGTATGGCCAAACTCTTATTCCAAATGTTTTGATTCATAAGACAATAAACCCAGCAAGGTGTGGAACTAGAGTTGAGTAATTAGCCGGCTAATTACTTTTTGGCCAATTAGCCGCTAACTAGCCAAAAATCGGCAATCCTTACATCAGGGGGGAACAAGGCCACTTTTTCAGAAGTTTGTTTAGTTATTTTTAAATAACGATTGGCTGTAAAAGAATGCGTGTCACACAACGTGTCATTTTGACCCTAGGGATGCATATTACTCACGAAAAATTAGGAATCAACTGAAAAAAATTTTTTGTGTTCTAGGGGCAATAAGTTTAAAAGTAATTAGCCGATTTTCAGTAGGCGGCTAATTACTCATGCTAATTATCACCAATTAGCTGCTAATTAGCCGGCCAATTAGCCACCTCGCAACTCTATGTGGAACAGCCGAAACTATGAATAGTCAAAAGTTCTCCGTATACTGATTCAAATTAGAACCCTAGGTTTCTAATCGAACAAAACCTCTTCGAATCGTTCGATCTGATCTAGAAAAACTTGGTCTATGGTTTGGCGCTATATAGTGTGGTTGTGTGACAAGACCAAGTTTAGGTTCTATGTTTTCTTTTTTGTCATTCTGGGGAATGGTGTGCATGATGTGGTCTAATCTCGAATGAAAAGTTCTGATAGATCCACTAAAAGTCCGAAAATCCACTCCACAACCTATTTTAAAAAATGTGATAAAACAGGAAAAAAATTTCAAAAAGTGGCCAAATATTATTCTTACCCTTCCAATTGGGGGTTGACAAAGAAATTTTCGAGTTTTTCCCCAAATTTCGGTTTTTTCGGACTTTTTTGACTTTGAAGGGGTATAACAGGGTCAAAAAGTGGTTGAAATATTTTGTTGCAGGTTTTTTTAGATCCGCCTTCGTTTAAGCTTTCGTTTAAAAAAAAGAACGTCGAAAATGATGCATTTTAAATAGGGGATCTCCTAGTTTGAAGTTTGGTGTCGGATCTAAAAATGACGTATGGTCTTATGTTTGTTGTTGACGAAATGCCACAAATTTGAAATTTAAATTTTTTGTCGTTTCAAGACAAGTCTGCTCAGGGATACGATATAGGCGCCTGCTGTCCCTTGTGGTTTTAGAATGGCCAATTTGATATAGCCAGTTCGATATGGTTTTATAATGGCCAATTCGATATGGGAAAAATTCAATTTTTTTTTACTTTTTCGGATTCCAAAACCTGTTTTACGGACTAATTCGAGCATGCTGAAGATGGTTTGATAGTGGTAAAATGCCGTTTTGTTAAGCATTCTTTAAGTTTCGGGAGAAATCGAGTATTGGTAAAATCAATTATTTCCCAATACTCAAAAAATACCATACATAACCTTATTTTACTACTATCAAATCATCTTCAGTATGCCCGAGTTAGTCCGGAAAACATGTTTTGGATCATGAAAAACGTAAAAAAATTTTTTTGATCCAAGTGGACGACCACTTGGTTTTGTTGTACCCAGGTAGTCGTACCCTGGTTGGGGAACTCGGGCAGTGTAGTGGTACTCAAGTAGTGATATTTTTGTCTTGTAAAGAAATTTTAAAATTTAAAATTTTTTTCTATGATCCAATCTCAGTTCTACTGGATAATCCATGCACCACTTAAACCAAGTGGTCGTCCACTTGTATCAAATTTTTTTTTTACGTTTTTCATGTTCCAAAACCTGTTTTCTGGACTGATTCGGGCACGCTGAAGTTGGTTTGATAGTAGTAAAATAATTTTTTGTATGGTATTTTTTTGTTTGTTGGGAAATAATTGATTTTACCAAAACTCGATTTTACCAAAACTCGATTTTACCAAAACTCAAGAAATACTTAACAAAACGGCATTTCACCACTATCAAACCATCTTCAGCATGCCCGAGTTAGTCGGAACCCGAAAAAATAAAAAAAATTGAAATTTTTAAAAATTTGAAATAAACCCTGACCCGAAACCCACCCTGAAGGTCTTTTTCTGTCTCTAGTGTGGTTCAATTCGGTGTGAATCAATTCGCTTAACGCCCTGTCAAACCATCTTTAACCAAATAAGGTGGGGCCCAAATGAGGGGCCCAAATGAGTAGTAACCGAAAAAAAAATTTTTAAGCGCGCTTACCAACTACAAATACTCTAACTGCAACTCCGACTTCGTTAAAGTGGCATACCAGTAGAGCTGACGATTTGCCTTTTTGCGATGTTGCGATGCGATGTATTTGGACCTCCCTAGCTTGCGATGCGATGCGATGTTTTGAAAATTTGTGCGATACATCGCTGCGATGTGCGATGGTTTTATTTTTAAAAATTTTAGACTTATTTCAAACATTTATTCAACAAAAATTTCATTCAAACAAAACAATTTAATAAGTGAAATTGCATTTCAAATTGGCTGGTCCACGATTTGGCGTTTTGATTGGCTGTTGACACTCATTGCATTGGACTTCTGTTGGCGACAACTTTGTGAAGAGAGGATCGCCATTTTTCGTGCTATTTTCCAGACGAGGCTCATTCTGAAAAAAGCTAGACAAATATACAAACAGAGAAAAACAAATAGAGCAAAAACGGCATAATGAAACAAGCAAAAGTAATTTTAGAGTCGAAATGTTTGACTTTTTTACGTGTTGGGACTAAATAAAGTTTGAAAAAGCAAGGCGATGTCATTTCAAATTTGCGATGCGATGCGATGTTTTTAAAGTTTGCGGCGATGTTGCGATGCGATGTTTTTAGCCCAAATTTGCTGCGTGCGATGTGATGTTGCGATGCGATACATCGCATCGTCGTCAGCACTACATACCAGTGCGTTACACCGGTAATTTCAAATCGCAAAAGGCGAGGACCAGGTACATTTAAACAAGAATGAATTTTAAATATAAAATTGTCATTTTATTAAAAAGCTAAGCAGCGACTGGAATCGAACCTGACCATATCGAATTGGCCATTCGAAACCATATCGAACTGGCCATATCGAATTGGCATCATTCGCCCGAAAACACGCAAATTTTAAAGATGTCAATGGTGTTTTTGGAATATATGCCAAAAAGTTCATCTCGTTTTGCAACTGTAACTGGCCTGATATATCAAGCTACTTTTCAAACCTCAAAAAGGAGGCTTAGGCCTTATAGAGGAGTAAATTTGCTGCATTTTGGTACATAAGAGGTATGCAAAAATGCAAATTTAGGGTGTTTTATGCAAAAGTTAGACAGAAAACGCGAAAACCTTAATTTTACTCGAAAATGCCAGTTGTATGCTTTAAACGGTCTCTAGTTTCTAACAACTTTACAAAAATCTGCTCAACTATTCTTGTAGCTGAATGTCTGGCCTATCTTTTGGTATATAGGTCATATAAAAAAGTCTGTGGTTTTGCACTTTTTGTCTGTCGTTTATTTTGCCCAAAATTTTTTCGTATTTTCAGGTGGTTCAATGGTGCAAACGAAAAGCGCTACTGTGGTACAGAAAGAGCCAATAACAAAGCACTCTATCGCTCTGATAACTCTGGAAACAACAATGGCTGTGAGAGAACCAAGAAGTGAAAAGATAATCGATCAAAAGTCATCCTATCAGAAGATCGGAAAGAAGCAGTCGTCACTAGATGCAAGTGCAGTGTGTCTTGAAATCTCCGTAGCAGGTGACTCAAACAGGTCGGTTTTTTGTGTGATAGATGTTTCAAACTTGTCTAGTACCTATGCGCCTTTACTGGTATCTCTATGGGAACACAGCTTTCATGTTACCTATTCATCTTTCAGGTATTCGCATGGTCCACAGCGTTTATGGAAATGACTTTGAAAGCGGAGAAGATCGTCTGCATAAAGTGTGCCAAGAATGTCTTCAATTCTGTCGCTGAAAAGACTGATGGTGCTACTCAGAACGTGGAAAGAGTTGCTGCGCTTCTTTGACGTGATCAAGAACTTTCTTCCGTTTCTACCGTCTCTAGTTTTGTGGTTGCTTTGAAGACTTTTCCAGTATCCAATCTCTTTAGTTAATTCGAGTGGATGATCCAGAACTCGTGCTTATCGTGGGCGAAGCGTTCGTGGGAAATGAGGGTGGATCAACTGGTCAAATTCAATCAAGCGTTAGCAGACAACTCAGCCGTCTATGCGAAAGCGCGCCATATCGATAGAATTGTGCTAACAAAGGTCGACACTATCGAATACAAGGTTAAACTACTTTGTTTGTTACAATTGTATTCACCACAATTTTAAGGTCTTAGCTGTTATACTACTGGTCAGCCAATCGTGTTTGTGGGAACTGGTCAGAGAATCAAGCAACTGAAGAATTCGGACGTCAAGTCTGTAGTCAATAGTCTTCTAAAATGAGTTGTTTTGTTGTAAATAAAGGTATTGTATATTCGTATTCACGATTTTGTCAGCCATTCGCCTAGAAACTTTCACAACGCATAACAAGCCTCAATTTCGAGACTAAATCAAGTAAAGTTGTCTAAATTCGACAAAATTTTGCAAAGTATAGTCAACAATTTTAAAAAACCAAATTTTCAAAAAATTCTTTTTGAAATTGCTTGGCGTTTTGTTTATTTGAAAGTGATTATGATAATGAGTTTTAAGGGGTGGGGCCGCTCTAATTTTGTCAACAATATTTTCAAATTATTTGTTGTTTGCTTTTTTAATTTTGATCCATCCACTAGTCGAGCCCAACGTTGCTTGACGTAAAAGCCCAAGTGCACTCCCCTCTAGTGCGGTGCACTTATTGTCTTGAAGGAAAGTCATTATTTTGAAGTTTTTTCACCAAAATTTGAATTTTAGCCATTAGATATCAAGGTAAATTACTGTTTTTAGAGTATTGTCCACCTGTATGCTACCCAAACGACCTGTACAGTACCCAAACCACCTGTATAATACTCAAACCACTCGAATAGTGTCCAGACCACATGGATGGTACTTAAATCATCTTTATAGTATCCCAACCACCTACATGGTACCCAAATCATCTGTATAATATCCGAGTTTCCAATAAAAACATATCCAATCAAGGGAGATGGGAATTGCTTCTACAGGTATTCTCACTATCCACAGTATTTATTTATCGTTATTGCATACCTTTTTTGCTCAGGTCCATAGCGTTCATTGTTTACAAGGATGAGGAGTGGCACCGACGCGTCCAACAAGAGTTGATGAAATTTCTTGTTTATAACAAGGATCAATCTTGGGTCAAATATTTTGGTGGCTCAAATAGAACCCGAAAATTTTGAATTGTAAGGAAAATTAAATAAAACCATGGTATACTACTCAAAATCGTGCGCTGAGCATGGTTTGATAATACCAAAATAGCGAATTCACCACCCAAAACTCCATTATCAGGGTAGCTCCGCATTTTGAGTGAGTACATATTTTCATATCTCCCACCTGGGTGCCCCTCAATCATGAGTACTCCCCACTTTGGTAACCCGCTTCTGGGTACTCCCACATAGATGCTTCTCACCTAGGTACCATCTCCTGGGTACCTCCACCTGGGTAAACTTACCTGGGTAAACCTACCTGGGCACCCCCTTATGGGTACCCAATTTTCTTGTTTATATAAATTTTCTTGTTTACCCTTCTCTTGGATACACCCTCTTAGTTACCCACTCTTGGTTACCAACCTCCTAGGTACTCCTCATCTAATCAACACCACCTTGGTACTCACCTCCTAGGATCCCATCGAAGTTTTGGGTGAGAGATTTGGAGGGGGGGGGTTATTCGAGGGGTCATGCCAAGTGGATCCTTCCCTTAAAAAAAATTTGCTTAATCCCTATAAAAATTTAAAAAGCGATAAAATTTTGACTAAAAACAATGAAACCCCCTGTTGGTCGAAAAAAAAAATTGGATATTATACAGAGGATTTGGGTACCATCTAGGTGGTTGGGATACTATAAAGATGATTTAAGTACCATCCATGTGGTCTGGACACTATTCGAGTGGTTTGAGTATTATACAGGTGGTTTGGGTAGTATACAGGTGGACAATACAGTCGAGTCCAGCTAACCCTGCACCCCAATAACCCGGCACTTTTTAAAATTTTTTTTTGGCTGGCAAAGAAAATCAACAAAGTTTACCCCCAATAACCCGGCACCCGATAACCCGGCACCCCCAGTAACCCGGCGCCCTAAGACTGGTCCCGTCCAATAAAAATTACCCCCAATAAACCGGCATCTATCATAGTTTACAACATTTTTCAATTTGCGTCAATTTTTTCTGTATGCGGTAGGCACCAGTATTCAAAACTATGCTCAACATCTTCTTGTTAGTGTGACCTTTTCCATTAGTGGCCCTCTTTTTTTCCCTATACAACCCTTTACCCCTCTTGAATAAAGGGTGATTATATAGAGGGTCGATTAAGGCCCGATAAAATAATACCACCGCTAACCCGGCACTTTTTGCCGGTCCCAGTGGTGCCGGGTTAGCGGGACTCGACTGTACTCTAAAAACAGTAATTTACCTTGATATCTAATGGCTAAAATTCAAATTTTGGTGAAAAAGTTCAAAATAATGACTTTCCCTTCAGACAATAACATAAAAACAATAACAAAATATGTAAAAATGACCCAAGTGCAACCCCCTAAATGCACCTCCTTCGAGTGCACTTGGTATACTGTCGTTGCTTGACATTGCCAGATGGGACAATCTAGACGACTACCGCTGCTCTGCAGCTTCTTATTGCCAGACTGTGCTCTACATCGATTAATACATGAAATTCAAATTTAAAATACACATAAAAAATAATTCAAAAACATTATTGGCCAAATTAGGATGGTCCCGCGGGAATTCAAATTCCGCAAATTGCTGTGCTTATCAAGTTTGATGGTCCTTCAAGAGCACAGCTTTCAGTCACTTATCTGCAGACATGTTAAATCATCAGTTTATTTTAACGCGGAAAATTCTAACAAAATTTTCAGCTGTACTTTTATAAAAATATTTTTATATCAAATTCTTAAAGGTCAATTTAAAGAACAAGATAAAATTCAGACCAAATGTCTTTTTTTCTTTACTCTTAATCAGATTAAGTTAATCTCCAATAACAAACATAGCCTGACAACATTTTGCTTTGAATCAATGAGACCATTAAGTAGCTAGCTAGCCGGCTTGCGTGTAAGCACACATAGAGCTAATGCTCTAATTAGTCAAGCTGTAACATTTAAAAATGTGTGTTTGTGTAAAATCTTTGAATACACTCGACATTTACATATAAATTATTTTTTCGTCATAAAAATGCTTACTTGTGACTTTACCTATATTTAAAACAAAAAAGTTTTTATTCCGATAGAAAGTGTTGTTGAATACACAATTTTATGAATCGAAAATTGAAAATACAATTTCACATGTATTATTACTGCTATTTGAAGTTCAGTAAGTCAGCTGTGTATAGCCCATTCTAAAACGAGTTTTACGTAACTAATGTAGTCATTTTTTAATTGGGTTGTGAAGCAACATAAAAAACAGTTGTATTTTTGTTTTGCAATAAACTAAGCAATTATAATTGTTTTTCGTGTAAGTTGATTTAACTTAATGTTTTGAACTAAGGTTGGGAAATGGGTATTACTTGAACACAATAAAACAGCTTTGTTTATTGTGTATTGAGGCTAATTCGTAATGTTCTGTTTTTTTTATTTTAAGCTTGAAATCAAATAAACCAATTTTTTAAAATTGGCCAGATCTGTTTTTTTGAAGCTGCATGAGCAGAAATCAGGACTTGTCTGGTTTAGAGAGGCAGCTGACCCCCAAATAGTGAAGTTTCTCTTCATTTTGTTTTCACCACCATGTTCTACGTGAAATTCTGCACCGGAATGTGCTCTTAGGACAATCTAGTGTTAATATTGTTAGCTCTACAGGGTGTCTAATAAAAACTGCAGCATTTTTGGAAAACAATTTAAATCAATTTTTAAGGGCAATTTTTAAACTAACTTATGTTTTATCTATTCCTCTGCAATTTTTTTATTGAAAATAACATTTATAAAATAACATTCAAAAAATAAAATTTGTAATGTGTTCGAGACCCAATATAAATACGGGTATAGTCAAGAGTACGATCTCTCTTAGCATAGAGCCTCTTCTCAAACCCAGCAGCATCCAGTAAAAAAAGTTATATGATATGAGTCGGACAATTTATGGTTAGGAGTAGGGTTGCTGAAATGGCCGGCCACAATCTTTTCGGGAATATTCCCGGGAATATTCCCGGCCATTATCTTTTTTTCCGGCCACTTTCGGCCATATTCCCCAAAATGACACTCTAAGCATTTTATTCAATAAGACATAACAATTCCATCAAAAATTGTCCATAAACACATCAAACTCATTCTCAATAATGTTAGTTTCTTCTGTTTCTTGCTCCTCTGCTTCTTCCGTCGGCTGTTCCACTCGCGCTTTCTTGAAGTCATCCTTGTACTCCAGCGTCAAGTTGTGCTTGATGAAAGTCACTTGAGAGGCTGTATCGACCTTCATTCTAAAAGCAATCATAAGAACTTGCCACTCAAACAAAATACAAACCTATTGCGAAGCTTTGTGTGAATTCCACCTCGGAAAGACCAGTTTCTTTCAGTTGGAGCAGCTGATATTGGAACGTTGTGAAGCATCTGGACGATCTTGGAGAGAAGCGTGTCCGAGAAGAAGGCTGTCCACCAGGTTAGCGCATCCGTTGTGTTGACTGCATCCCACGCGTACTTGCGGTTCTCTTTGGCAAAGATTCCAGTGCAAGCCAGCCACGAAGCCCATTCCGCCAATACCTGAAATAGGATCTGAATTCAAAGTCAACGAAATACGAAATTTTACCGCTTGTTTCTGCGTCGCAAACACCGGGTTCTTCATAAGCTTGTTTGCCAGCAGCACGATCGCTTTCTGTTTCTCATCATTTGTTAGTGATTGTCCTCGATTGGAAGGCTCCAGCACATCCAGCAGATAGGCGACGTCCGACTTGGCAAATTCTTCTCGGTTACTCAGAATCTAAAGAAACCTTTATAAGAGAACATTTTCAAAAGCATTACCTCCGTCATCTCTTGCTTCATCTTGTCGAGAAAGCCACTTGTTTCAACTGCGAGCTTTGATTTTGAGAATGCTTCACGGATCTTTATGTAAGCCCTAAACAAACATTTCAACCATAATCACTACAATCAGCAAACCATCTCGAATTAACTTCGTTGCCCTCGATTGATGTAATTGCTTCAGCCAGCGAGAGAAATCTTTGTGCATCCATGACATCGAGCCAAAAGTCGTCCGACTCCCAGAGCATCTTCCGCAGTCGCTCGCCTTCCTTCTGCAGCGTCACATCATTGAGAATCCCTGGCACACAGACTGCAAACTTCAGCGCATCCTTGCTGGCGACAATAGAAGAGAGAAGCTTCGAGTAGGTTCCCCAACGAGTCTTGACCGGAAGTTGAAGAATTGCCGACGTTCCGCTTTGCTCCACTTGTGCCTTCGACAGAATGAGTTCCGGTGTCTTCTTTCTGAAAGAGAATATAAATAAGAGAAGATAAATAAGCCCGCAAAACAATTTTACCGGAAAAACTTTGCAGCTTCCACGCAGTACTTGAGAATCTCGGCAATCTTTGTTTTCGCACAAATGTCCTTCGCCGCCAGATCGATTGCATGCGCTTTGCATCCCTCGAAAATAATCCAGTCGAAAGTTTTACCAGTGTACTGCTTCTCCGATCCCTTTCAGTGTCTTCTCCGGCCAACTTTTTCCAAGCATTCTTCATGTTCGCAGCGTGATCCGTGACAACTGCTACAACCTTGTGTTTACCCAGCTTGACGATCTGTTCCTCGAGAATTTTCGCAATGAACTTCCCTGAAAATAGAAGTAAGTTAGAGCTTGAATCAAAAAATCCAACCAGTGTGTTGTGTTCTTTGAATCTGTCCGTCCACTTCGGTTGATGTTGCATCGATTGAGTCGTAGAGAAAAGGCTTAGGCGTATGCACCACGATGTTTACGATGTTGTTCCCGCAAACGTCTGTCCATCCATCGGAAGAGATTGCCAAATAATCCGCCTAAAACATAAGCGTAAAACACTGTAAATCTGAACCGAAAACAAACTTTGTTGCATGAATCCTCTAGACTTTTCTCCACTCGCTCGAATTCCTCCTTGATCAGCATCGGATATTTGTAGTCTCGGCTTGGAAGTTTGTACGACGGCTTCAACATGTTAATGAACTCCTTGAAAACGGATTGTCTAGAAGATTGGGAGCGACATTTCGTAGCAAAGCCTAAAAAGACAATAACAAGGCAATAACAAGAGTGTGAGGAAGAACGAGAAAAGAAAACAAACTCTTGTCAGCAGGATGTCGATTTTTTCTTGATCGTTCTTGGAAGTCGAATCAAAGTAGTGATTCAAATTGCCGGAGCTTGCTCTTGGGGATTCGGCGCTTTCAGAGATCTTCGGCTTCTGGACGTAGGAGACATGCTTCGGCTGCGACGAGCAACAGGTTTCTTTGAGAGACGATCGATTTCCTTCCTTGCATCAGTGCCAACTTTATTGCAGTTCTGAAATAATAACGTGAATCACGTTACGTGATACGCAACCAAAACGTCATTTACCTTCAAGTGCTCCTCCATTCTGCTTGGCTTTCCAGTGTAGTGCGCATTGCAGAACTTGCAGTAGCCGACAAAGATTAGTTTGGCCTTTCCATCCACCTCCTCTTTGCGATTGAAAAAAGACCAGCACCAGGCAAGCGGCTTTGTTACTTTCGACATTCCTAAAACACAACGACGATAAACACTTCCAAAAATGAGCACTGTCAAAAATGACCACTGAAAAAAGTGATCTTCGACGCAAAAATAAGCAAAACAAAATAAAAACTTTTTAACAGTGATTTAAAATTGGTTTTAGAAAATGGCGGATTTTCAATAGGTCGGCCACATTCTCGGCCATATTCCGGGAATATTCCGAATATTCCCGGAATATTCCCGGAATATTCCCATTCAGCAACCCTAAGGAGCAATAAATCTAAGACTGTAGATTTTTCTGAAAATTTTAGAGTGGTTACGCGCACCATTTTTAAAAAATGCTGCAGTTTTTATCGGATACCTTTTTCTATTTAGCAACAGTGTTGCGAAGGTTGTCCGAAAAGACATTGACCCTTAAGTGACTAGCACTTTCCGATGGGTTGCAAGTACTATTATTAAAAAATTTAAAAATTTTTGATGGGTTTCACAAACTATCAAAGTTATCAATTTTTGGCACGGGAGAATTTCCGCGGGAGATATTCCTGCGAGATACTAAGACGGATATTTCTGCGACAGATAATTTGACAATTCCGTGGAATTTACTTTTGAAAACCAGCTCCTGACACCGGATCGTGTTCATAATGGTCGATTGCATGCCGAGGTGTTTTTAAATTTAAAACTCGTGGTCAAATTTAGTATCAATTTTTTCAAATATATTTTGTCCCGAGAGAATTTGAAAATATACAATAAGTCAAATTTTGAAAGGTGAATATGGAATCGACCATGCTGAACACGAATCCTATGTCAGAATTTGGTTTTTGCATAGCAGGGACGTCAAAAATTGAAATTCCGCGGAATTCTCCGTCGCGGAATTATCTGTCGCGGAATTATCCGTCGCGGAATTGTCTCTCGCGGAATTGTCGCCGTGCCATTTTTTCTCTTTTCAATTTTGAAACCTATCGAAATTTTTTCATTATTTTTATATAAAAATTTTGCAACCCGACCGAATGCCCTAGTCACCTAAAGGTCGATCCAAAACTTTCCGAACAACCTGATATACAACGGTGCCTTTCGTCGTTGCTATGCTTGTCACTGTTAGCATTTTAGAATAGCGGCTACAAAATAAAATTTTGGCTGTGAAAAATCTGCGAGAGAAATGTATCGTGAAAACTACAAAAATATTTTAGTATATTTTTTAGAAAGTTTTTACTTCTTTCTGCATGCACTTAAAATACTTCTTTCGCCATTTTCGTTGCTATGCCAAAGAACAAGAGATTTGAAAAACCAAAACACTCTTGCTTGTGTTAGTGCCACCATGACCACCACCACTTTTAAACCGGCAAAGCGAACAAGAAAGTGACCAGGACAACATGGCATTTGCAGCATCCAGCCACCACCCTCAAATAACGTAGTTAACCAAAAGGGACAAGAATAGGCCTGAGGCAAAAAGCATATTGGCTCTTTCAGAACTCCACTGCTATGTTTTGTTTGAGGATTTTAGTAGTTGTATAGTTGGCTGTGATTTATTTAGTTGTAGTAGTGTGCCAAACTACTACTATACAACTACTATTAGCACTAATAAAAATGGTTGAGTCCATTGTGAAAATGTTTGTTTACTTAGCTTTCTGTAAAGTATGAATATAGTGGCATTTAGCTTGACAGATTTAGTAGTACTAGCTCAATAAATCGCATGTGAATAATATTTTGACACAATTTTAAATAGACTAGCATTTTTAGAAATAGTTGATTTTCCCGTGGCTTCTTTATTTTAATTCAAGGTGGTGGTTAGAATGTGAATAGACTTACTTTTAGAAGGGTTAACATGGTATGAAGGAATTGCGACTAGTTATTGGTTTGTGAGCACTTTTTCAGAGGTTGTAAAATCTTTCTTTTAGCCACGCCTGTTTGGAACTGTTTTGTTTTGCACAGAAAGGCAATATCTACAAAACTGTTCAAACGGAATGTCTAAAACGCTAAAATTGAAGATTTTACAACCTCTTAAAATAGTGCTCACAACCCAGCAACTAGTCGTCGGTTCGAAATAAGACTACCCTGACAACTTCACTTTCTGATAAATTCCACACGTACACAATAAGCAAAAAGGCTTTTAAAGAACAAGCGTCAATCATGATGCTAGCAAACAGTTTGTTTTGGCATCTCAACCTTTGTATTTTTCCTTATAAAACGACAAGCAGCAGTTATTTATTCTTCTATTAAATTAAGTTGCTTTTTATAGAAATACTTTGTCCTTTTATTTGCCTTCTCCTAAGCTACTAATAGCCTTTTTTACTCGTCTTTTTCAAGCAGAATTAATTTGTTGGTTCGTGCAAACAACTCCTAAGCTATGATGTCAACTTAGATAGCCTTTGTTTAAGATTCGCCTGGTGAATCTGCACTTCTGAATATGCTAGCTGTTTTTATCAGTTTTTTGCATTCTTTCTACCCTCTCCCCACCCAAATAAGAGTTGTTTGCAGATCAGCAAAGGCTAATCCTCCTTCCACCTTCTTGTTTTTGCATTTTGTTTAAATGGGGCGAACAGTCTTCAATTATTTTGATTAGAGTAACTATATTACATATAAAAATAATTTTACGGTGCGACAAAATTACGCGGGCACTTTTGAAAAATTTAGCTGTGTAACTTGCACGATCAAATTCCGAATACTTTTTCGTGACTGCTATTGTGATCTTTTTCTATGATTTTTACGACTATTGCGCAGGATCTTAAGTGAAGTTAGAGATTTCCTAGGGTTAGGGCCTAAGAATGGGCAAGGTGCTGCATAGCCGTGCTTTAAAAATAGTTGCCGTGTAATTTGGACGCACCCTGTACACTAGTGTTGTTTAAGAACTAAAACTAAAATTAGTGGGTTTTAATATTGAACTAACCCAAAAGCAGTTTCAGAGCAGCAATTTTCTTTCTAACCCATTAGGACTTTATAAAAAAACAAATGCGACGAAATTGTATGATAAGAGTCATACATGCAAATTCTCGTCAGATGTACTGCTTATACTTTTTCTCCGAGTTCATCATAAATAAGTGATCTGTTTATGATATTTTAGCATTGGACTTTGACCACCAAAAATTGCAGAAATTTGACATTTTCAACTGCAGGATACGCTCCATATTTGCTGCACTCAAATTAATTTTTGTGTTGCTAAAATTGGTTTGGACAAGAAGAGAGAATAGAGAGAAAAAACATTTGGCTCAAAAGCAGTCAGAATTTCTGGGCTGCTGGTGCTGTGACCGATGATGAGAACAAAGTGGGGGTGGATGGCAGCAAATGAGCTGAAATGGCAAGGAACGAGCCTGTTTATGTGTCATTTGCATATACTTAGTCGGAAAACAAATGAGCTATTTTGCGCTTAACAAAAAGTGGTGTCATTCAGTTTTTGCAAAACAGGCTTATTTTTACCAGTGTGAGAAGTCTTTACCTGATCAGATTCAAAATAATGCCTAGTAGCAAATTCTTCACCCACACAAATATTTCTTTATAAACCATATCAGAGAGCGTTCCAATACACTGCCGATGAGTGATTTTGATTCGTAAACATAATTATATTAAAATGTTGTTATGGGTTTCACAAGTGAAAATTAAATACTGAAGTTGTATTAGAGATTGTTTGATGGGTCTCGTAACCAAAGTTAGCGGAAAAATTCAAAATTTTCAACTCATTAAACAATCTCTAGTACAATTTCACTAATCACTTTTCACTTGTAAACCCATAACTACATTTTAATATAATTATGTTTATGAACCAAAAGGTGTTCAACACACTGATGTTACTTGGAATTGCTTTCCAAAGCAATACGTTGCCGAAAGCATACACCGAAAAACGTACAAAATACATCGTTCAGTGCCGGATAACATATGCTGGTACATAATAATTTCATATGGATTTCAAACTTTTTATTTAAGTAAATTACCACTGCACTAAAAGATAGGTTTAACTTTAAAATTTTATCACCAAAACTGGGGCAAGATAGATGAGTTTCCAGCATAATTGCAAAAAATTAAAATTTTGTAATTTATCGAACAATATCGATCTAGCTCTTCTAATAAAATATTGGATGCGTGATGGTCTAGATAATGAACGCAGAAAGAAACAAACACAGCGAGAAATTACTGATTATTTTCATTCTAACCGTTGAACGTTGTTGAGAAATTTTATGTTGTTACGATTCTAATAAAAAAGGTTTTAATTAGACTTGTTTTGGAGCGGTTTTTATTAAGTCATCGCTATACCGACACATTGAAAGATTTTTGTTCTCAAACCCTTCCTGTAACGACACTCTTTATAGCGACACTCGCTATAAAGACACTTAGGACGGGTCCTCAAGAGTGTTGACTGTATTAATTATTAGCCTCGAACATAAGGACTAACACGATATTCATTAAATATCACTGTTCTATGAAAAGAATAACGCCATAGGTTACGAAATAGATTTTCGATTGCTTTTCACAATGCTCGAAGCTGAAGTTGACCCTTTTCTTAAGTTGACCCTTGAACCCTTTTCACTCCAATTCTGACTTCTACTCTATCTTTATGTCTCTTTAACTGTCTCAGAAGAGCTGTTTTCCAGCAAAATATGATAAAGTTAAACGAAAAGCAATTTGTGCAAAAACACAGCCCCTTTGTAAACAAAAGAGTTGAAGTAAAATGTTA